>PVKA01045985.1:0-15209 GCA_004027165.1 Ctenomys sociabilis | reverse complement strand
TGTTTTCATACTGTTTTGGTATCGTACAAGGTGCATACATGATATTATACTTACAGACATTGTTATAGCAAATGTCACTTATCAGTAAATTAAGAGTGTAGCTGTTTACTTATTTTTTTATACCTGAATTATATCAAAAATTCAATAATTATTTTCCTAGTGGATGACCATAGTACTAGAAGCCGACATAATATCCTGTCCAACCACCATTAGTGCAAATCTTGCCTCTCATAGGATTATGTAGAAGCACAGCATTATCTATCCCAACTGTACTGTCTATATACACACATCATGATTTTTTCTTTCTATACCCCTTCCTTTGTCTACACTTGTCAAAGGTGGGCACTCCATTGTCATCAACTAACTTAGGTGCTTGAACTCGACTACATAATCCAACACAGTCCAGCATTCTACAATGATAGTGAGTTATTCAAAGAAGTTGTCAACCATAGCCATTTACAGCTCAGCTTAATATAATGGCCGCGCGAAGTATACTTCATTTTTATACTTTTCTGTTGGATGGTTAAGACCTAGATAGAGCAAGACTTATATACCAACACATGTACTTTATGGTTCTTATGTGGTCAGTGAAGTCCCCTCAGGGTTTATCTTGTAGTCCTGTACATTATTCTGTAGATCCTTTGTCTGTGTCATCCATGTGGATGAGTCAGGGCCAATGCTTGACCAGTTTGCTCTCTGTGAGAGCCTGAGAGAAAGTTTTCTCTCCATGTGACTCTCCCCAGGCACACTTTAGAACTTCAGTCTCTTTCCTCTGTGGCTCCCTAATCTTCTTGTTCAGAAAATTTGGAGCTCAACTGAGTTTCATGATGTTGCAGTACAGGTTCTCCTATGTCCTGAGTCTTCACTGACCTTGAAAGGTTAGAGCCAAAATGTTGGCTGGCCTTGTGGCTCTTCTATTTCTCCAACTCTGATTTGTGAACTTAGGTTGTTAACCATCCAGAAGAAAAGCTGATTAGTATACTGCAGCATATGCCATTCACTTTGCCTTGTCTGACTCAATTGATTTTAATTGTTGCTGTATGTTTCCTTTTGTATTTCTGCTTTTCGCTTCTTATACTAGGGAGACTATATGATATTTACACATGTGTGTCTGGTTTATTTCACTTATGAGTATATGTTCAAGTGGCATCCACTTCAGTATAAATGCTTCAAACTTATCATTCTTGATAGCTGAGTACTATTCCATTATATAGAAATGCCACATCTTTTTCAACCATTCCTGATGTGATGGACATCTTGGTTGTTTCCAAGATTTTGCTATCACACATTGCACTGCTATAAACATAGGTACACATATATCACTATGATACAATGTTTTCAGATCCTTTGGGAAAATTTCCAGTAGGGGAATAGCAGGCTTGAATGGGATTTCTAGTCCTACTGTTTTGAGGAGTCTCCACACTGACCTCCACAATGGTTGTACCAGTCTACATTCCCACCAGCAGTGGAGAAGTGTTCCCTTTTCTCCACAACCTCTCCGTCAACTGTTGTTGGTTGGTTTCCTTATGATAACCATTCTTTCTGCAGTGAGATGGTATCTCAGTGTTGTTTTTATTTGCATTTCACAAATGGCTAGCAATGTGGAGCATTTTTTCATATATTTATTTGCTTCTTTAATTTCATCCTCTGAGAACTGTGTATTCATCTCAGATGCCCATTTCTGAATTGGGTCTTTAAATTTGAGGGCCCTATTATATCTTAGTTCTTTATATATTCTAGACAGTAGTCCTCTGTCTGATTGCTTATTAGTTAGGATTTTTTCAAAGTTTGTGGGTTGTCTTTTCACTCTGTTGACAATTTCTTTTGACATGCAGAAGCTCCTTAAGAAGAGTTGATCCCAGTTGTTGATTCTTTCAAGTACTTCCCGTGCAAATATATGTTTGTTCATGAACTGTTTACCTATCACTATGTCTTCAAAAGTTCCTCCTACTTTCTCTTCCAGGAGACTGAGTGTTTCTGTGTTTGTTTGTTTTTATGCTTGGAATTGAACTCGGGATTTTGTCAGGCAGGCACTTATGCCATCTCTCCATCTTTTTTCTCGCCTCCTCCCAATCTTCCTTTCATCTTCTTCCTCTATCTTCTCATCCACTATGTCCCTCCCTTTGATCCTCAAACACCACCAGAGCACTGCACCTCTGAGCCTCTGCACTGGTCACTCCTTCTACCTGGAGAGCATGAAAGACTGTTATGTTAGGCGTGAACCTGCATGTCACCTCCCTGGTGCCTGGTCCCCTCCCCTCAGCAAAGGAGAACCAGAGCTTTTCCATATGTATAACTTTGTCCCCAACATCTCTACAAGTAAATTTTCAGTCACTGAGCTGAAATTTACAAGCACCTACACTCTATGTCCAATGCCAGAGCAAGTAAAAACTTAAGTACAATTCATACATAAAGGTGATTTTTCTTTTCTAAGTAGCATAATAAATGTGAATGTTTATCAGGCCCTAGTAGATACTCTGCCTGCTTCTCTGACTCTGTCAGGCTGCTTTCCCATTTTCTCAATATTTGCTTAGTTCTAAGGAGAAAGAAAGTTCATCCCCCAAAAAGAAAAACTCATGACGTTCTCTTGACAGCGAACAGCCCTAAGCACCTGTATCTAATTTCTCCAATCTCTCTCTTTCCCCCCTCTCTCGTTTTGTCTCTGTCTCTGTGTCTCTGTCTCTGTTTTCTCTGTCTGTCTCTGTCTCTCTGTCTCTCTCTCTGTGTCTCTGTCTCTGTCTGTCTGTCTCTCTCTGTCTCTGTCTGTCTGTCTCTCTCTCAGCCTGATCTTGATTGACTGAATTCACTATGTAGCCCAGGCTGGCCTCTAACTTGCAGCAATATTCTTGCCTCAGCCTCCGGAGTGCTGTGATTATAGGCTACCATGCCCAACTATGCTTTAGCACAATTTAACCAGATGTTTGGGGTTTGTAGTATAAAGTTGACTTTAACTTATGGTATTATTGTCACTTTCACATTTAGATTTGCAAGTCAGTATTGTAAATTCATTTCTCCATCTGACCTTCATCAGCCTACCTAGGGTGCTGTGTGAGGGACAACACACAGACCGCTTTGGGGCTTTCCTAGAATGTTCAAGCTGTGTCCTCAGTTGTGAGAAATAGCCTGGTTTCCACATCTTCTTTTTCTAAAACATAGTCTGGTAAGATAGCCAAACATAGAAATGCAAAAATTCCCACATATATTTAACATAAAGAAACTCCTGTCAGACACACAAGCAACTGAACAGTGATTTCCTGGAATCAAACTAGAAGTGTGTGAACTGGGGAAAGAATGGAAAATAATTTTTACGGTATATTTTCATTACATGTTTTGAGCTTTGAATCATGCAAATACATAACTTTTAAAAATTAGGCACCTTAAGTATTTTTAAAAGTTAGACTTATTTGTGTTTTGTTTTGTTTTACTTGCAATACTAGAACTTGAACCCAGAACCTTACACTGAGCTATAGCTGAAGCCCTTTTATTTTGAGAGAAGGTCTTGCTAAGTTGTTTAGGCTGCTTGGAATCCTCCTGCCTCAGGCTCACAGAGTGCTGAGACTGCTGGTGAGCACCGCCATACCCTGAAAACGTTTTGTTTCTAAACATAACTTACTCACATAGCCTAGTTTAAATCTGGTTCCCCTCTGCCTAAATTGAGTACATACTTGAGCTTCAAAATACTTTATTTAGAATCTCTAAGGGCTCTGAGCTGGTGCCTTCACTGGCTCTGACTTAACTACTAAAGAAAGACAATAGTCTGCTTACACATATAAATTAGAGGGTAAACATTTATCTGTCTCCTTTAAGGGAGCTGACTATGAATTTATTTTTCCTGAGCTGTAAAAGGAAGAAGTTATAAGAGAAGTAGGAAGTGGGAGGAAAGAAAGTGAATCCAGAAATTTCTCTTCATTTTCATGTTTCTAGTGCTTCATCCACAAGTTATAAATGAAAAGTGATCAATCATAGGAGTGAAGACCCCTGAGCTACATTTCCAGGCCTTTTTACCTTTTATTTTCAGGCAGAGTCTAACTAGGTTGCTTAGGCTAGCCTTGAAC
Organism: Ctenomys sociabilis; assembly: GCA_004027165.1. Taxonomy (NCBI): domain Eukaryota; kingdom Metazoa; phylum Chordata; class Mammalia; order Rodentia; family Ctenomyidae; genus Ctenomys; species Ctenomys sociabilis. Next base: position 11,154 of record PVKA01045985.1, on the reverse strand, counting down.
TTGTGATCCTCCTGGCTCAGCCTCTAGAGTAGCTTGGGATTATGGGTGTGCATCCCTATACCCAGTGAAAATGTACTTACCATGATACAAATTCATAAGAACCTAATAGAATGGTAATACTAATAGAATAATAATAGCAAAAACTAAGTAAAAGTGTTGGCAAGATGTAAAGAAACTAAAACTCTTGTAAACTGCTATGAAGAATGTAAAATAGTGCAGCCACTACAGAAAACAGCATAGCAATCTCCAAAATTGAAACACAAAGTTACTGCATGATCCAGCAATTTCATTTCTGAGAGTCTATTCAAAAACTAATCACAAGCAGGGTGAGGAAGATGTATATGTACCCTCATGTTCACAGGAGAGTTATTCACAGTAGTCCAAAGGTGGAAGGAAACAACCCAAGTGTCATGGGAAGAAGAACAGATAAACAAAGTATGGTCTAGCCATACAGTGGCCATGACTCAGCCTTAAAAAAGAATGCAGCCCTGGCCCTGCCCTCGGATGTGCTAAGACAGCAACCAAGTCTGGGTATGGTGGTGCACGCCTGTAACCCCACACTGGGGAGCCTGAAAGTAGAAGGATCGCTACAAGTCTGAGCTGCACAGTGAGACTCTGTAAAAATACATAAATGAAAAAAAAGGAATGAAGTTCTGACATGCAGTACAGTATGAATGAACCTAGAGAACATTATACTAAGTGAAGTACTCCAGACACAAAGGGACAAATACTGTGTGATTCCACTTACATGAAATAGTAGTCAAATTTATAGAAATGGAAAGTAAAACTCAGGTTTCCAGAGGCTGAGGGTAAGAGAAAACAGGAAATTACTGTTGACTGAGTACAGCGCAGCTGTTGGGATGATGAAAAGTTTGGGTTGTAGATCACGATGATGGTTGTACAACACAGGGAATGCGATTTTGTTCTGGTTTGGTTGTCTTTTTGAGACAGGGCTCCCTATGCAGTTCAGGCTGGCCTAGAGCTCACAATGAACCTCTTACCTCTGCTTCTCAAGTGCTGGGATTACAGGCATGTGTCAGCACACTTGAGCTGTGAATGCATTTAAAACCATTTGCAAATGGCTAAGATGACAGATAATATGATATTTTATTTACCACAATAAGCATAATCAAAAATTTTTAAAAGCTCAAAAACCTCAACAGGGACTTCTAGACAAAACCAAATCCCAATTTGTTAATTTATACTGTGTATATTTTTCCTCTGTGTATCCAGAGCATCAATCATTTCCACTACTTTGATGTGCTTATAGTCATACCTATTCCTCCCCTACAGGCCACCTCTTCTTAGGAGCTGTGTTTCTTTGATCTCTCCATGTACCTAGCAAGACTGCCCCTGTTGCATTCTGAATCTTGACTTGTAGGTGCAGAAGATGCATGACAAATGCAGACTTTGATTCTTTGTCTCTCTGTCCACCGGCTTCCATACTTCTTAATCATGGACCTTCTGCTCCTTGAGAGGTACCCTTTCTTTTTGTCAGTGTAACCCATTGGATTTAGTGACTCAGCTTTTGAACTGGCCACTTTTCCCTGCTTCAAGATTTAACTTTCTGCATCTCTGCTTCTTGCCAAATCTTGAGTCAGCAACTGAGGTCATTCTCTACTTGTCACCATTTTGGGGGGAACGAAGCAAAAACCACAGTCACATGAGTTGAAATCATCAGCATCATTCATTTCATCTTTCCCCTCCTAGACATACCTCCACTTGGAGCCCTGCAATTTAACCTCATGAGTACGTACCTGGTGTTTCCTTCTGAACAACCCTAGCTGCTTGAGATCAGGGGCCTTGTCTTGCCAAAGACCCCTGCCTCCTGACAAGTGTCTTCCCTCTGGACTGTGCCCTGCAGTCCTCGAGTTACATGTGTGCAGAGGTACTGTCCCCAGATGTAAATCTGGTCACAGTGCTCCTCTGCCAAGAAACCACCACAGGATTCCATGACCAAGGACCAGGGCAAAGCTCTTTGCTAAAGAGAATAACTCTCTGTTCATCACTCTGGGACACCCTCCTCCCATGCGCTGTGCTCCTCACTTCAACCCCCTGAAGTTCTTACCTTCCCAGGTGCTTCTATTTTCTTCCATTTCTGTTCATATTGCCCATTCTGCCAAGAGTGACGATGTGGCCAGGTTTACACAGAACAGTCTTTTATACCTGTTTCTCGGTATAATTATCACAGCCCCTTTTCCTCTGCCATGTTTCCTGGTTTGGGAAAGAGGTAACAAGGTCAGGATGCATTTGCCTTCTTTCTTCACCTAGAAAATCTCACCTGCCCCTCCTCCTTCGAATGTCAGAAGTCCTGGGAAGCTTTTACATGTCCTTCAAGGGAGATTGGTAGAACCTTCTGTGTTCTGTCTGCCTCTTATGTATAACTTTGTATCAGCGTGTACTGTTGAACAGTTGTATATACCTCCCTGCTAGATTTCTTTAGTATCTAGGCATCCCCTATATGCTGAGGTGTCTCCAACATGTCAGTTGGAGACCTAGTGCTTTCTGAAAAAGAATGAGAAAAAGTGAGTCTATAGTTATTAGGAATAGACATGAACCTAATCAGTTGGCAAAATGGATGGACATCTGCCTGCTTATGTAGTCCAATTTTAAGTGAGGGAAACATAAGTTAATTTCTGAACCAACCACTTGTGTAGTTACAGGTGTGGGATTTAAAAATCTTTGACTAGGGCCAGAATCAGCTCCTTCGAGGTACAGTGTTGGACCAATGACACTCCAATAACACACCACATTGGAGCCTATAGTTTATACTTTTACATGGTCAGTGTCTGTCAATCTTGTCATGAAAACTTTCTTTTACCATTACTGCCCCTTCACATTTATATAAAGCACTACCAGTAGTGATTTTTAACCAATATGGTCTGTCTGTAGACATAGCTCTGACAGAAGCAAGACACTTAAAAAGACTCTAATCTCCTCATTAGGTCTCTAGGATTAAGCCTCGCCCTAGAAAGCCCTAAATACCTTTTCTCCTGAGTGTATTATTAAGAAGTCTGAGAATGTCTTAATCCTATAGCCAAAAGCACATCACAGAAAATTTAACTGTGTCTTTTCTTCCTTAAGAGATAATGGAGAGAAAGCTTATGGATGAGAATATAAGTGGGCATCTTGCTGATGCTGATAATGAAGTCAGTTAGAGGAAATGGAATCTGGACCAGAAAAAAAAAAATTAATTCTTTTTTGGCCTTTTCTTTTAATGCCTGGATCAAAGCAACCCAACTCATTTTCTGTGATGCATGGTTAGTGTTCTAACGAAGCAGAACACTGCTCAATGTAAGGACTCATTTACCTGTCTTAACCTGAAAGGTGTCACTCTTAATCTGCCTCCCTTTATTCTATGCCACACTGTAATTTAAATAATTTTCCTGCTTTTAAGACTGCAGTAGATTTTTTCCTTCCTCTCTTTGTTCTTTCTTTTTCTTACCTTTTATGATGGAAATTTTCAACATAAAGTACAGAGAATAGTAAAATGAACCCAATCTATCTATCATGCAATTTTTTCTCAGTAAAACTTATATACAGTAAAAGACATAGGTTTTTGAGACTAAATATATACATACCTCTTTAACTGCTACTCTTAATTAAAACAGAGAACATTTCTGTCACCTCCAGAAGTGGCTATCCTCTATATCCCTGCACTCTAACCCACAGGATGATTTTTAGACAAATACAGACATCACATTACTTTCTCTGTAAATATTCTCTTATATTTCTACAGAAGATAACCAATACATTGTTATCACACTGAAATGAACAATAATTCCACATTGTCAAATACCCAGCTCCTATGTAAATTTCCCCGATTTTTAAGAATTTCCATATCCAACATTATAATTGGTTCTGTATTTGATTTTGGATTTTTGTTGTTGTTCTTGCTGCTGCTGCTGCTGCTGCTGCTGCTACTTTAAGGAAGGAAAAGTTTATTTAATTCAAAGTTTGGAGCCTTCAGTCCATAACCAGCTGGCTCCAAGGCAGAGTGGCATATGGCAGAGGGCAGCAGTTCATGGTGGCAGAAAACTGCAAATCAGCAGACCAAAAAACAGAAACAATGGTAGCAGTGGCAACAGCCGCTCTCTTTTATTTTGAAAGCCATTCACATTAATATTTCTGATCTACTATCATGATTATCTGCTAACTTAATACTCCCTAGTGTAATATGACATTGACTCAGAATAACTTCCCACTTGAAATTTCCAAAACTCCTTTTCAGGAAGCTTGCCCTTCAATGATCTTTTATATTAATTTATAAATGAATAACCTTGTTCATTTCCCTTTAAAAATGTAGCTACATGGTTCCTTCCATCTACCCTACTCAAAAATGCTCACTAGGTAAGTATCTGTGGAACATCTAATAGACCATACATTACCTGTTCATTAAGAAATTTTTAGTCAACAGGTGTATACATAGTTCCCATACACAGAGAGGTTACGGCATCTTCCCATCTTTCACTCAGTTTCCACTTACTTTAAAGTGAGTCTGAATGTTGCTTCTTCAAAGTGTGCCTCATCGCTGTGCACAGAGCTTTTTCACATTCGTCTGAGACTCCTGCTTTGTCTCACTTGCTTAAAGGATTCCTAGACTATGAACCACATGAGAGGTTTCAACATAAGACATGTGGAGAGAGTGACTTCATCGTGGTAGTGCCCTCAAACCTGAGTAGAAATAAAGTGACTGTATACATGAATGTCTGCTTTTTAATTACTTGTCATTGTTCAACTCCCATGTAATAGCTGAACATATTTATTGGGCAAAATGTGATATTTCTACACATGTATGCAACAAGTACTGAGAAAATCAGGCAATGAGCATGCTCATCACCTCAAAGATTTATCATTTCTTTGTGTTGGGTACTTTGCAAATCATTTCTTCTAACTATGCTGAAATATAATATATTTGGAAGGATGTATGCACATGTGTAGTTTTGCTTTGCTTTACTTGTTAGAATGATACAAATAGGAAATATCTAGCTGGTTCTGTTTTTCTTTCCTCCATGTATGAATATCTTTAGTGTACTAAATCTTGGTTACTTTTCTCTCATGACTGGGACAAAATTGCCTAAAGCTGGCAATGTAGTTAGCAATTGCCTGGCATATTTGAGTTTCTGAGTTCAATCCCAAGTAATGCCCCCACATAATTTACCTCTGAGACAAAACCACTAAATATTTTAATATTTTGGTGTATTTCCTTCCCATCTTTTTTCTTTACCTATAGAAAAAGATTTAAGCTGGGCATAGTGACACACACCTATAACCTCAGCACTCAAGAGGCAGAGGCTGGAGGGTCACTGTGAGTTCAAGGTCAGCCTGATCTGCACAGTGAGACACTGTCTCAAAAATTTTTTAATTGGCCCAGTCATTGTACATATTTATGGAGTATGATGTGGCATTTTAATACATGTATACAAAGTGTAATGATCAGAACAGGATAAATAGTATATCCATCACCTCGGATATGTATGATTTCATTATGTTGGGAACATTCAAAATCCATTTCTTGTTATCAAGCATAGTTACCCTACTGCAGTGGCATACATAATAACAGACTGAATGCTTTCCCTGTGATCAAAAGCAAGGTGGATGTCTTGTCACATCACTTTTTTTTTCAATTGTGTATTATTTTTAAGTATGAGGCATTTAAAACCACCCTGTATTCAATGTGCATGTTTTTGTGAGAGTAACTCTTAAGTATTAGCGATTTGTACATCCTGCTTTCATGAATTATTTATTTGCAATCTTTGCCATGCTTCTGCCATCCTATTTTTTATTTCTGTGAGCTCTCTGTTTTTGTCTTAAAATTTTGTAGTTTGCCCCTTTTTTTCAATACTGAAAATTGAAACCAGGGAACATGGACACTGAGCTAGATCTTCAGCTCTTTTTATATATTTAATTTATTTTTCAGGTACATAATGAGATTCTGTCTGAAAATAAAATAAAATAAAATAAACCAACTATTTCAAATAGAAATGGAAAAATGTTTTCTCCTTTTTAAGTAAGTAGTAACAAGAATAAATAACCAGTAACGAGGACAAATAAGAATTATTGTCATGGGTCATTAATAATGAATGTGTTTACTGAGCTTTTAAATTTTCTAAAGCTTTTTGTCTAAGAAGGGGATGATTTTTGATGTTATCTTATTAGTTTGTAAAAGTTAAGTTGAAAATCTGCTAATTATTCGACTTTATCTGTAGCTTAACTCATATACTGTCTGTAGGTATTATCCTGCAGCTGGTAAATTACTGTATTTCTATTACATTTCTATTCCTTTGTCTCAGGATGGATTTGGATGTGAGTCAATAAGACTACTTTCCAGAATCAGTATAAGTCTATGATGAGTAAGATTTTTATGAAACCAAATCTTCAATGTGAAACAAAGAAAAAATCTAGGTAAAGCATTTTAGGGGAATAATTTAGACAAAAGTACAAACAGAAGTCCTGGATTACTAAACTTCAAAAGGGATTCAGCTATTGATCACAATTTCAAAATACATTAGTGAAAAGAGAAGAAAATTGCACTAACCAGCACTGCCGCCTTAAAAGGTGCTTGGGGCATGTAAAATCTGTGGCACAATTCCAGGCTCCACTATTTCATTTATGTTGCTCTCTCTGTACTCAGCTCAGCACAGCTTTTCTCAAATTTGTTTTCTGTACCATTAAGGTACCTGTACGCAGCAGAGAGTCAATGAAGATTGCTACTGTGAAATCCTTTGTTGTAGGTCCTTCAGGAACAGTCAGTATTCAGTGTTAGGCACCGTGGACTTGAGAGGGTGGGTTCTGGCGCCAGACTACATGGGTGCAAATTCTGGACCTGCTGTTGACTAACAGTGTGACTTTGAATACACTACTTAAACAGAAATTATACTTCACTGTCATTTAACATGGAAATAATAATAGTAGCTTTTATGTAGGTTTATGTCGAGGTTGAATGAGACAAGGCAGAAAAAGTAGTAGGTATCATGCAGTCGTGGGGCAGACTCCTAGAGTTTGTAATTAATTCATGATCCAGTGCTGGGATTATGGCTGTATATGCTGCTGGGATTATGGGTGTGAGTGCTACACCCAGCCTGAGGTGGATAGTTTGCAACATAAGGGAGACAGATTTGCTCTCTGCAGCTGCGGCTGCTACTGCCACTGCTCCTCCCCTTTTGCTCTTGTTTTCTGCCACCATGAACTGCTGCCCCTTGTCATGTGCCACTCTGCCTTGGAGCTAGCTGGTTATAGACAGAAACTTCCACAAACCATGAGCTTAATAAACCTTTCTTTCCTTAATTTTGGGTCACAGTTATTTTGTCCCAGTCATGAGAGAAAAGTAACCAAGATTTAGTACACTAAAGATATTCATACATGGAGGAAAGAAAAACAGAACCAGCTAGGTATTTCCTATTTGTATCATTCTAACAAGTAAAGCAAAGCAAAACTACACATGCGCATACACCCTTCCAAATCGCTCTGGTCAGCTTATCCAGTGTTTGCATTAATGTTACTGTGGCCACATCATCGCCATATCTACCTACCAGGAAGCTAGAAACTAGACTTTATTCTGCGTAGTCATGATAATTAGGGGTTCTAGAATAAACAAAGGCTAGAACTGACATAAAGAAGGAAAATAGAATTCCCTAACATAGCCTAGCGGGTAACAAACTGGCTCTGAGCTAGAACCTAATTGAAGACAACTCCAGAATCTATCTATTTACTTTTTTATCTGTCTGGGTATGCTTACCAATGATTTTTCTTACTGTGTGGCAGAAAATCATAAAAGGAATTACCTCCCCAGCCTTCCTGGAAATGCCTGGCAAAGTTTATTTCCCATTATGATATTTGTGGCTTAAAGGAAAGGTAAGGGATGTGGAAAAGATTTCAAGGAAAAGCCATCAGGATGACTACTAGCTAAAAAGGAACAGAAATGAGTCAGCAAGGGGACAAGATGGCTACAGGGTGACTAAAGAATGATCTTCTATACAAAGGCCACTGGCACAGAGGGAAGCAAGAGAGAAGAGGAGGATCCATTGTTCATGTCCACCAGGAACTGAAGAAAAGGGAAAGAAAGATAAAAATGACTTCTGACATGGAAAGACAACTGTACTGGTGGGGATGGCAGTTAACACACAAGGCCTGGGAAAGGCATTCACAGATGTTCCCATTGTTCATTCTTCTTTGACAAGTGCCCTGTCCCTCCAGCTACCCAAGTCCTACCTCAGAGAGAAGCATACACAAATACTTCAGAATTCAGAGATGTACATAGACATGGAGCAACTATGGAGGCTAGAGAAGAGATACTATATTAGTTTGAAAGATAAGTTCTGCTTTTGTATCTGCACAGTAAATAATATACATTTGTTACAGAGAAAGGAATCCATCTCCTATATTGTAAGATTTTTTAAAATTATATAAGAAATGCAATGACTTTCCAGTCAACATTGCACAGTAAGATGCATTTTATCTGCTGCAAACTTTATGTGATGCTAACCAAAATACACAAAGTGCTACAATTTGAATATGAATTGTTCCCACCAGAAATCATGTATAGGCTTAATTCCCTAATGTAACAGTATGGAGATGGTGGGTGTTTAAGAGGCACATTAGATATTGGAGGCACTGCCCTTGGAAAGGATTAATGCCCATCTTATGAAAGTGAGTTATGTCTCCAGGAACTGAAATGGTTACCTCCAGAATGAATTGTTATCAAGTGAGCTCAGCTTTTGTACTTTGCATTCTTGCTTCCTCTCAAGCCATGTGATCTCTTTTATTTTTAAGCCATGTGATGCTGTCTGCCATGTTAGTAGCTAAATTAGGTAGAAATATTGTAGACAGTCAGACAGGCCTGGGCCTTCAGAGGTCAAAGCAGAGGACAACTGTGGCTGGAGGCACATTCACTGAAGGCCAGGCTTTAAAAAAAAAAAAATACTACTCACCCATACACTTGCTCTAGGGATTAGCAGCAATGATTGATATTTTAAGTAGGCATCAATTACCTTGGGGTGAAAAAACAAACCTCCCTACCCCACCCCTTCCATTTAATGGGATTTACCTATATTTGTTGTATACTTATTGGTTGACTATAATTTTGACCCACCTCCTACCCCATCCTCTAATTTTTCACTAAATTAATTTTTTTCCCCCCAGAACCAAGGATTGAAGTCAGGCCCTTGTGCTTGCCAGGCAAGTGCTTATTCTACTGAGCTATCTCCCTGGCCCTACTCACTAAATTAATATTACCTAAGCTACTAAACTTGGAATCCTCTGTCCCACCTTAGGCCTACCTCTACTCCTGGCTTTGCTCAATAAAATACCCTTGAGAGGTAGGATTGGTGAGTAACCCACTTTCTGGGCCCCTTTCTGTCCTTCTCAGACAAAAATCTGTCTTTCTCTCAACAAAGTCTTCCTACTTTTAACTTCCATCGTTCATAGAATTCATTCCTTGATTTTAGAGAACACAAACCTGGCCTTTCAGACCTTTATCAGGTTAGGAGTTTTATTCCTCAGTATCATTAGGACGTAGCAGAGGCTGCCTACGTCATACTGTCCAAATGAGAATTTCAGCCTCCAAAGATGGGAGCTAAATAATTTCCTTTGTAAAATACTCAGTCTAAGGTACTTCATTATAGAAATATGACATAGCTAAGACATGAAAAAAAAAACTAAGTTATAGAATGACTAAGAGGGACCAGGGAGATGGCTCAGTAGAATAAGAGCTTCCCTGGCAAGTGCAAAGGCCTGAGTTCAATCCCCAGTTCTGCACAAAAAAAAAAAAAAAAAAAAAAAAAAAAAAAAAAAAAAAAAAAAAAAAAAAAAAAGAATAACTAGGAGATAAAATAATTACTTAGGAGGACCAGAAACAGAGTTAGGTGAAGCAAAAACTGGGATCTGTGGCCATGAGACTCAAACCCAGCAGTGATAGCTGCTAGTCTGGCTTCTCTTAGGTAATGATGACTTGAAAGTATTCTATTGAAGCCTGAAGACTAGAGCCAGACTCACTGGAAAAATCAGAAGCTGAGGTACAAAGTTCCCTTCCCAAGCTGGGAATGTAGCTCAGTGTCACAGTGCCTGCATCGCAAACACGAAATCCTGGGTTCAATTTCCAATACAAAAAAAAAAAAAAAAACTCCTCTATTTCCCTTTCCTTTCTCCATATTCCCCTCCTGTGGGAAACACCGCCTCCTGTGTATTTCTGGTGGCCACTCTGGAAGAAAAGAACATTGTAAGGTTCTTGAGGCATGGACAGGACTTTCCACATCCCTCTGTCTTGCCCTGTTTCTCTGCAGTTCTGCTGTTGCTCTTGCAGCTTCACCCTGTGCTTTAACTATAATTAGGTCTACTGTGCTTTGCCTGTGGGTTCACTGAAGAAACAATGATATGACTGAACCCACAGAAAGGGAAAGTATACTGTGTTATTAAAGCTGTGTCATCATGAAATAGAATATTTTTCTAAATTCTATCTATAACTCAATATCACATGGTTTTTTTAGCTTCATGTTTACCTTCCAATTATGACTTTCTTATATAGCATTTGTTTTCTCCAAAGTTTCTAATTTCCTCTGTGCGTGTGAATTTTCATGTAATTGTTGAAAATTTTATACTTCATCATTGAAGATTTCCAGGCTTTAAAATATTCAACATGTGCAATGAGATTAATTTTCTTCTCAGAGATATTCTTCTTGGAGCCTTTTCACTGCCTGCTTTTGTTTCACCTATAGCCTGTGACACAAATGGCACCTGTTGTTTCTTTTCATTATTTCCTAGGTTATTTTCCTAATTTCTTGGATTCCATTTTTTCCATCTTTTTGAAATTTCTGCTTGGTGTGGGAGGAGTAATCCTCAACGAACTTTTTCAGAAAAAGTATATATAGAGAAAAACTTTGTGAGTGCCTAAGCTTTTTATTCTCTTATTTGCTTGACTGAGTGAATATATTTCTTGGTTGAACTATCTTTTTCTTTATATATTAGAAGTCATTGTTCCACTGTCTTTTAGCAAAGAATGTGACCAAAATATATTTAATGCCAATTTGTATTTTTTAGAGCAGAATATATTTATTGGGAGAAAGAAAGCTCTTGTCCTAGAGACAGACAGAATGGGGACCAGAGTGGGTTGCCCCAGGATGGTTTGTTTCAGTTTTGAAGACAAGGTCTCACTATGTA
>PVKA01045984.1:0-15202 GCA_004027165.1 Ctenomys sociabilis | reverse complement strand
TCTCTCTCTCCCTCTCTCTCTGTCCTTAGTGTAAGTGTCACTTCTCCAGTGAGAGCCAAAGTGGAGAATGTAGCTGTGACTGTCAGATCCAGGTGCATACCTGATACCAGGCCAACAAGGAATTGGTCCCGCTCACCCCCTTACATTGTGCCGGCTGATTGCCTCTCAGTTTCTGACTCTCCCACTGAACTAAAAGCTCCCTAAAGGCAGGGGAGCATCAGTCTTTGCTACACATGATACCTCAGTGCCCAGCTCCATGGAGTGCATACATTATAGAAGGAAGAAAGTGAAGACAGTATTAGTAAAATAAGTACAAGTACAGTAAACAGAGCAACTCAGCAAAAGCAGGGTGAGCTGTATTTCTCCTATGCTGTGGGTGACTTTGTTCACCAACTCAGACTCTGTGTCTGGAGTTGCCCCTGGGGAGGCGAGGTGAGTCTGTGCTCCCACAGCTGGGGGTGGGCAGGGCTGGGGCCAATGCCTTTGTCTCTGGTCTCTCTTGTATTGTCCCATCACTGCAGGCTGGAAATTGATGCTGGGGTTCAGTGTGACCTCTGCTCTTCTGTTGATCTGACTTTGTAGAACCCATTAACCTGTTTGATGCTTTTTCCTCATCTGTGAAGTAGGAATGAAAATGAACATTTTGGTTGGAAACTTTGATGGTGCAATGAGGTAATACGTAAAAGAGCTTTTTTTCCTCTAAACTCTAAAGTGTCCTATACATATTATTGTTGTGTCACTTTTTGTTTCTGTTGGTACAGAACCATGTACATGGGGTGACCATCCAGTCTCTGCCACTGATTTGGCTTTTGGGCCCACCTTGGCCTCCCATCTGCTGTGGAAACTATTTTTTAATGCATTTCTGAAAAGGAACTGAAAAAATTTTGGAGTGTCTTCTCTCTGAGAGAGAAAAGAAGCCTAAAAGGGATGAGTTGGACCAGGACTGTAGCCTCAGGCCCAAGTTCCTTTATTTAGGAAAGTGATGAGTTATGCTAATTTGCCTCCTTTCAGTATGAAGTCCTGTAAGTCCTTTTGAATGGGAAGGAACCACATAGGAATGGGAAGGCTATTGCCAGACACTCACTCCCACACAGGACGTGGGGCATGAAGAGCCTGGCATGGCCTCCAGCTTGAGAGATTTGCTTGATCCCAGGAAGAACTTCTCTGCGGTAAGAGTAGGTGAATGCTGGGAATAGAGGAGGCAACAGTTTGTGCAAATTGCTTTCTCGAGGTCATTGCAAAGACTAATGCCACCCCCACACAGCCCTTTGGGAATGTGGAAGTAGTCCAGGAGGAAGGGATGCTGGTCCTGCGGCTGCTGGTGATATCCTAACAGGCTTGGCGAGCTGGGGCTCAGGGTTCTTCACGCACTCTCTTTTGTGCTGGGCACTGCTGTTTCCAGGCACTGTGTGCTTGGGCGACGGTGTGTGTACCTGGACGAGCATTGTTAGGGCCTCTCACTTCCACCTGGCTTCTGTGCTTTTGTCCCTTCTGCTGCTTCTTCATGAACAGTGCTTTTTCCACCCCAACGGTCCTGACTCCACAGCTCCTGATTGGAAAAGTGGATCACCTGGTCTGGCCGCTGCAGCTTTAAGGATAACACGGGGAATTTTCTGTCAAGATGACCAATTAAAGAATAAACAGAGGAGTAAGTCTGATTAAAAATTTTTCAGGGAGCATGATGCAAAAACCTTAATTGGTTTTATTTTCACTGTCATTTTCAGCACATGTCTGTCTCCCTCATTTTAAATTATTTTGAGACCGGATAGAGGCTTCCCAAGCAAGTGTAAAAGTAATAATATTCAAAGATAATTTTTTTTTGTCTTCCTAAAGATATGACATTAACTGTCTTTCATGGGGTTAGTTGTCTTTTCTTTGGGTCAGGCTTGAAATGACAGCTTGAGGCCAGCGACAGTTTGCGTTTTTCTTTGTCAGCAGTAACAAAGTTTATTTGAAAAAGTAAAAGTGAAGAGTGAGGGAGAAACTGGCTCTGCACAGTGAACTTGGGCTGGTGAAGGGAGAAAAAGAAAGAGAGAAAGCAGGGTTGGCTGCCGGGCAAAAGCCACTACAGCTTGTGCTTTGCCTTTGCATCTCTTGAGTTTTGTTCTCCAGATGTCCCTGTGGCCGGTAGTCATTTTGCTCCTGTGGCCTAGGTAAGCGAAGAGGTTCATTTTGGCAAAGCTTACCTGACTGTTGACAGCTCCACTGGGAGCCCCGTCCTTTCCTGCCTGGTCTCACCCTCCCCCATCCCAGGTGAACAATAACCCAGATTCAGGGGCCTTTAAGTCTACCCTATTAGCCTCACAGTGGCTGGCAAGAGGAAGGTCACTGGAAACAAAGTCTTCCCTAGTTGGGGGCCCTTCCCTGAAATGCATTAAGTTTGAGAAGAGGACTAGTCTTCTCCTTTTATCTTTAGTGTCCTAGGGTAGCGAAAAGCACCACTAACTGCTAGCTGTAGAAATTGATCGGGTATAGAGTACAAAGTGCAAAACCAACATCCTGGAGTGGTTCCTCCTGTGTCTTCATGGTTTCCGGGCTCACCAGCCATCCTTAGTGCCTCTTGTCTCCTTGCTGCATCATCCCATACCCTGTCCCCATCAACCCATGACCTTCTTTGTGTGTTTCTGTGTCCCGATCTCTCTGTCCTTCTAAGGACCCAGCCACTACGCTTGGACTTGCTCTGCAGGTGGACCATGTCTTTCCTGGATGATATCTGCATAGATCATATTTCCAAATCAAGTCACATCCACAGGTAGCAAGACTAGGGCACCAACATCTCTTTTCCAGGTATACAATTCAGCCCACACCATCTCATTTTATTCTACCCCTTCCTGTTCATTTGATTTGACAAATGCTCCTTACAAAAAGGAAATTGTGCTTATTATAGATGGTAGTTTTTATTTATAAATTTATAAGATTCAGGAAAATACAACTCCTCACATTCCTACCCATCATTCAAATGAACAATTGACAGATACTCACTTCCAGTACTTTTTTTTTAAAGGATGAAAACATTAGAAATACAGATTTAACAACTACTACCTAACCATCTTGTTAGCACACTACCCTTCTTCTCAAGAGACAAAATTTTGGAGGTGCTGTTGTTATTTAGTGGGTAGAGACTTAGGGTTGCCATTAAATATCCTAATGCATATGACAACCGCACAACAGAAATTTATCTGGTCCCAAATATGACTAGTTTTCAGGTTGAGAAACCCTGTTTTAGAAGAACTATAATGATCTTGACTTGTATCCTTCAAGAAATATTTTTCATACTTTATATGAATTTATAAGTCTGAATAAACAACATGTGGTATTGTGTTGTTATGCATGAATATTCTTTAAATTTGTATAAATAGTATCATCACATATTATGCATCTTCATTTTTCCCCTTCAACATTTTTAGATCTGTTCATGTTGATATATATTCATGTATATAATATACATATATAATTTCTTTTAACTGATGTGTAGTTTGTTGTTAAAAAATGTCTTAGCTGGTTTCAATGGCATGTACCCATAGACTTAGTTACTCACAAATCTGAGGCAGAGGATCAGGTGAGCCCAAGAGTCTGAGGACAACTGGGCAGCATAGACCCCTTCTTAAAATCAATCAACCAATCAGTCAATCAGTTAATTGAAAAAAAATTAAAAAGTCTTGATTAAATTGAGAAATGCCCAATATTAGATATAATCTCTTTTGGATGAGATCATAGTTTCTTTTCTCATAATATGTATTAAATCTGCACACCCAAGACTAGATGTCATGATGCAGGCCTCCAATCCTGGCTAGAAGTCATCTCACTTCCTAGGTGCTAATTGTCAAGATCTTAATCCTTCTGGAGTATAGTGCAGCAGAGACCCTAGGAGCCCTCTGTCAGCTGGCAGGGGTAATGACACTGTACCGCTGCTCTCATTTACTCACAAAGCAGGAGGTCTTAGTGACTTTTCTTGTTGCTGAAACAAGATACTCAACACCTAAAGTTAGAGGAAGAAAGGTTTATTTAGCTCACTGTTTGTAGGAGTTTCAGTCCGTAGTTGGCTGGCTTCAAGGCAGGGTGGTGTGGCAGGCAGAGGACAAACAGTTCATGACAGACAGAAGGTAGCAAAATCAGTGAAGGAGCTTACTAACACCTTTCCGTTCTTTATCTTCTCCAGGCTACTCAGGGTGGGTAGCACTCGCTCCTTTAACCCTAACACGCTTGAACTTAGCATTGTACCATGAATCAATTCCAGCATCATACATTCTCCACTACCTCTGAAAAGATCCCCTACCTATGAAAAGATCCCACCTATGATTACCTGAGGCTTGGGGGGGGGCATCAAGTCACAAGCCATAACACAGGGCTGCCTTCAGCTTTTCAAGTTCTCTAGCTTCTTTTCCTTACCATTGGAATGAAAGGGTCAGAAGCCCCAGGACACTTAGGCTAGAGGCATTTGTGTCAGTGTTGAGGATCTTAAAAGGCTAGCTCTGAAATAATTGCCTCAGCCTTCCATAGAAAACTACCATAGTTTGCGGTGCAGAAGTAACAGAAATTTAAACTTTTCTCATGGCTCTAGAGGCTAGAATTGCAAGATCAATGTGTTGGCAGGGTTTGTCTCCTCTGAGGCTTCTTTCCTTGGCTTGCACATGGCTGCATTCCTGCTATGTCTGCATACCATCTTCCCCTGTGCTGTTCTATGTCCACAGGTCCCATTCTTACAAAGACATCAACAAGATTGGATTAGGGATTATCTTAATGACCTTGTTTTAACTTCATTACCTCTTTAAAGAATCTATCTCCAAATGCAGTCATTGGTCACTGAGGGTTAGAAGTTTGACTGGTATTTGGGAAGACACAGTTCATCTCATAACAGGCCCCCTCTAATACACAGAGTGGACATATCCAGGGATTGATAGGGTCACATGAAATTTAACTGATATCTGATCTTGAGAACTTTGCAATGTTTAACCCAAGGTTTTATTAATTCTACATTAATTTTAAAGTTAGTGGGATCAGAAAAGTCAGGACTCAAGTTAGCTGCAACTCAGATTTTACTTTCCAGAAGAAATTGAGTAGGGTGACAACTTTGGAAAAAGGAGGATTTTTTAAGGAACATCACTGAATGTACATAGAATACCACATATCCACATGATTAATCCACATGATTAATCTCAAATGAAAGGACCTCAATATGAATTAGGAGGTTTGGTTTTGGTCTTGGCTGTGCCTGCTACCTATGTGACTTGGAAGTTGAGTATCAGTGCTCCCCATCTCTAGAACAAAGGTCATAATACATCAGTGGATTTCTGAAGGAATAAGATCAGAACAGTGCTTGATATCTGGTGGGTTTTTAAAAGATGATTTGTTTCTGGAATATGAATCTGAGGAGATTGGACTCTTTCCTATTTGCAGCAAGGAGCTTCTTTAGAAGCATGGGAGTGATCTGTTTAAATGTGGGTTTCAGAAAGTTAATTCTGGCTTGGAAGCAGTGCAGAAGGAGAGGTGGGAGGGGGAAGAGCTGGGAGATCAGTTATTAGACTTCTAGAAGAATCCACATGAGAGAGAGATGTCTGGACTATGTGAGGTGAGTTGGGGGAAGGAGGGGAGAAGAATGTAGGAGAGAGAGGGAGAGAGACAGACAGACAGACAGACAGAGAGAGAGAGAGAGAGAGAGAGAGAGAGAGAGAGAGAGAGAAGGAGAGAGACAGAGAGAACAACGAAGGATATGTAGGAGATACTACTGGGATTTTAGAAGGACTGGGTGTGGGACTGAGAAAGAGGGGCAGAAGAGAATGCGATGCTGCCAGTTTGCTTGCTGGGCCTTTTGGAAGCAGGAGGATATTAAGGAAGATAACCAATTTAGAAGAAATAGATAAAGGAATGCATGGAGGCTGAAAAGAATGATTTTGGTTTTAATCAGTTGATATCTGAATTGCTTAGAGGACATCCAGGACCAAGAGTGTTGGGAGAGTGGGTTGCCTGTTACAGGATCTGTGGATAAAGCTCAGGGGACGTGAACACCCAGAGGGAAGGAAGAGAAGAGAAGAGGAGCAGCAGACTTTCCAGGGTACCTAAAGAAGGGGGAAGAGTGCAGAAGAGTGGCAGGAAGGGGAACAAGGCCGGGGAATCCCAGGTGGGGGACTGGTACTGGGAAGAAGCTGGAAGAAGAACATTACAAAGCTCTCAAGATCAGATACCAAGCATTTCAGAGGGCATGGGAACTTTGGGAGAGTGCTCTGATCTGGGGACATGTTGGATACAAAGCCAGAATGCAGAGGGTGAGGATAGAAAGGAAGGCCTGGAGATTATGAATTTGATAAGGAAACAGATTATAAAGAGTATCTTAAAGATGAGGAATGAGGGAAGATTCTTGTTTCCATTTAAGGTTGCTGGCATAATGCTGAGCAGTGGGTGGGGTGGGAAAACAGTCAGAGGAGCCTATGGAGGGAGTTCAGAGAAATAGTGTGAAGAGCAAAGTCCCAGGGAGAGGGAGAACTTGGAGCAAGAGCCCTTGGGTAAGTCAGTCTTGAAGGGACCTTTTTTAAAAAAAGATTTATTTATTGGGCACAGGGTCTCCTTATGTAGCTCAGGCTCATAGTGATCCTGTCTCAGCCTCCCCAGGGCTGGGATTACAGGCATATGCCACCATGTCCAGTTTCAGTGGCCAGCAAGGTGAAGGGCCAACACAGCATGTAGTGCCAGGAGTTGAACTCAGGTCCTCATACTTGCCAGGCAGGTGCTTAGACCACCGAGCTATCTCCCTAACCATTTTTTTTTTCAACTGAGAAAAGGGACAGGCAGAGAGGACAAAGAGCAAGTGGCTGAAAAGAGAAGAGGTTAAGGCCTTCATGCCTCCGCTTTCCCAGTACAATGGGGCCCCTGTGACATCTGGTCAGTAAGCCAGGTGGAAAGAGCTCCGAGGAGCTGACCAGGGAAGCAGACCTGGGAGAGTTTAAGGATTGCTCAGCAACTAAAGTTGCAAGGGGCAGAATTGTAGTTATACACACTGGCACAGATGGGCTGTGGGTGTCTGGTTATGACTCGTTGCTCGGGGACAGGGAGGTGGGTGCTTAGATTCTTCCAAGAGAAAGAATGGCCGGGAGTCCAGGGGAGGGAGGAAGGACAAAGTCCTTTCTAGGTGAGAGGTGAAGACAATAGGTGGGGAAGGGGAGATAGATAATGGAAGTGGAGAGATTGGGGTGCCATGGCTTTGTTCAATCTAGAGGAGGACTAAGGAGAGACGGAAAATAGAAGATTTCTGAGATAGACATTTGGTGGAGATGTACGTTTATGTCCAGATCTACAAGGTTACTAGGGGAATAGGGATGAGGGTACTGGTTATCAGAGTAAGGGAGGAAAGTGCTGTGAAGCCAGAGCAGGAAGTGCATGAACATTGCATGCAGTGTTGGGAGCCAGGGTGCAGGAAGGAACTGCTAACAAGAGCAGTGTCTCAGCAGAAGAGGGCTCTTGGGGTAATCTAGCCCATTATTACTATCTTGTAGATAGCCACAAAAGTCTTGGAGGCACGGCATGGCAAGTGTGGATTAGCTCCCATATATGCAGGCAGGCAGTGTAGACTAGACTCATCCCAGTACATGTGCTGACCTTCTGCTTTCAAGATGAATGATGTTTGGACAATGTGGCATGGTCATGTTTAGGGAGGCTGCATGGGATAGCTCTGGTCTTTCGTATGCTGGGAGTAATCTGCTAGCTCAGGCATGCTTTTCTTATAGTGATGGCAGAGGCGCAAGACTTTTCAAACCCTTCACCCTGGCATACTTGCTAATGTTTCTTTGGACAGGGAAAGTCAGAGGCTGAGCCTGCAGTGAAGGCGTGAGGAAATGTGCTGTACCCATGTATTTGGGTGGGCGGCAAGTGAGTATTTTTGAACAGTAACCTACTCAACCACAGGTGGCAGGTAAGAGCCAAGAGGATGGAGCATGGTGGGGCTGTAAGTGGCATCAGACCCCAGGTGATGTGACAGAGGAAGAAAGGTGGGAAGAGAGGATTCCAGCTACCCTCCTCCCATCCTGAGATACACGTGGCCCCAACTGAGAGCATCTTGAAAAAATCATTTGGTTAGAAAAGGTACAGATTTTTTTGCATTGTGAGGAGTCAAACCAGCACAGCAGGAATTGTGGCAGGCACAGAGGGGCAGCATAAGGCACTGGGGTCAGAGAACAGCTGCCCAAGTGGGGAATTCTAGCCTTTTGGAACAAGGCAGCCAGAACACATGCACGCATGCACACAGATGCTAGAGAACTTGGGCTGACTGCAGAGAAATTCCACAGAAGTCTTTAATGTTGTTGGGGAAGGTGTTGTGCAGCCAACCACCTCTCTACCACATAGGGCTTTCGGGAGAGTGAGCTTAAGCTCCTCCTGAGGAGGACAGATGCTTCCCAGGGAGGAGATGATGTTTCCAGGGGGCCGTGGTCACAGCTCCACACTATACTTGGCATTTCACAATTGCTTTTACTCTGACTGTTTTTTTTTTTTTTTTTTTTTGGCACTACAAATAAGGAAGTGAGAGGGTGGGTGTGGGAAGGAAACTATTTAAATGGAGATGCAATAATAGAAATAACATCCATCCTTGGAAAGAGTGACTGTAGAAGAAAGACAGGTGGGGGTGGGACACTGCAAACCTTGATTTTCTCTCTGTGGATCCTCTTGCCACCTTCCAGTGTTCCTGACCGTCTTTCTCTAGGTAGGCTCTCAGCTCCTGGCTGGCAAAGGCAGGCTCCTCTTAATCTCAGCTTTCTCTTTAGTGCTGTGGCTCATGCTGAATGAAACAGGTGCTCACTGTACATGCTTGAGCGCATGAATGAATGAATGAATGAATGAATGATGGGAAATTAAAGAGCTAGTATATTCATCTCCACTTAAAAGAATTCCAAACTTTCGTTTGGTAACGTCACTCAACAAAAATTAGGGACCTCCTGAATTTTAAGCAGGATGACTAGGCTTTCGGTAGAGAATGAGACATCGCCTTGCCAGATGGTTGCTTGCCTTCACTGGCAGCTTTGGGAACAGCAACTAACAATACAGAGTCATGCTGGGGTGCTTCAAGCCTCAATTTGTCCACCTGGGAAGGGGGAGGCTGAAGCAGATACCTTCAGAGTTCTTTCCTACAGGGCTCCTTGGAATGTTCGGTCATCTATAGTTCATTGTGAGCCTCTAAACCAGGGAGAGCAGTTAGATTGCTCTGAAACCCACTTGACTTGTTTTTCCTTCCTTTCTTTTTTGTTTTTAGAAACATCTTGTGGAACTGATTTGTTTAAGGAGCGCGTGTTAGGGAGTGTGGGTTTAGGTTGATGTTGGTGGGCCAATAATAATCCTCACATAGATTTTTACCTGAAGGTCATCCCTTTACATTTGCATCAAATGTGATGGTGCTTTTAAAATTTCCCTATGCTTTTTGGCACTAGGCTTTTTAGAGGACCCTGTAGGGTTGAACACTTAGGTTTACTGTGTCCTGATGAAGTTAGAAGTAGGTGTTTGGCTTCTGGAACTGGGGTGTACTAGCGGGGCTTGCATTTTTATTCACTTTCTCCAGCATGATTAGAGACATCCAGGATAACTGACTGCCCCAGACAAGGAGAGGGTGACTGGATTAGGGTTGTGCAGGATTTTTTTTCAGAGACTGGGGATATTGAGTATGACCTGGGGCAGAGTCAGGATTCCTGAAAACCAGGTGGTTTCAGGGTAAGGCACTAAGTCTAGAAAGAGGATATTAGCTATTTAAACCCCCTTGGATTATTTATGTGGATAAATAATAGGGCTTTAGGTGTTGTATCAATCAAGCTTTATGACCAGATGGTTAAAAACTGGGAGAAGGACTGGCGAGATTACTCAGTGGACTAAGCATCTGCTTAGGCAAGCACAGGGGCTGGGGTGTGATCCCTGGGACCACGTGCCATATTGGCCCCATGCTGAGCCAGTTACTGAGTCTGGGCATGGTGGCACATGCCTGTAATCTCAGCACTGGGGATGCTGAAAACAAGAGGATCATTATGAGTTTGAGCTGTGTAGTGAGACCCTGCACACACACATACAGAAAAATAAATAAATAAACAACAACAACAACAAAACCCTGGGAGTAGGGGTTAGGTATAGACCTCTCTTTTACTTTCCCTGAGTAAGAGCCTTGGCCTCCTAATTGGCCTCTTTGTGTCCTCATGTATTCCTTTCGAAACCATTTTTCAGCTAAGGCACGGTAGAAGATACCTGTAATCCCAGCTACTTGAGAGACTGAGTCAGCGCCACAAATTTGAGGCTGCCAGGGCAACACAGGGAGAAAAAGCACTGGGGTTATAACTCAGTGCACCCAGGTTCAATCCAGGTATTCCACTATCACAACAAACAAACAATGCCCCTGTAAAAACAAGGCCAAAACTAGGTCTCACACCATCTGAAACATACTCTGATCCACCGCTTGCTCTGTCTAATGGTTTCCCAGGACCTCATTAGCTTGTCTCCAAGGGCGCTTGGAGCTGCACTTTCAACATGACAGCTTCACAATTCCTACTCCTCTTTTTCACCTCAGCTACGCTCTAGCCAGATAAAATTTCCTAGAGCTTCCTGAGCCTCCCATGATCTTTCTGATCCTGCCCTGTGCTTTCTCCTGGTGCTCGCTCTGGTGGGATCCCTCCCTGGTGGCCTAGTCCAGCCATGCTGCTTGTTCTGTAAGTGTCCATCGACTTCCACTGTAACTGTGCTCACACTTCTGTTTTCCCTCACTCAGTCAGCTCTGAGTGGGATCTTTGGGGCTTGGAGACTTAACAGGCTGCCTGGCAAGTTGTACATGTTATTGGAATTTTTTTTAATGAATAAATGTGAATTTTATTGAACAAAGTGACCCCTTAGTTCCTCCTTGCCCCTCTCTCATGGTCACTCATATCTCTATATAGTCTTTCCTTTTTTGCAGAATTGGGGATTGCATCAGGCCCTTGTGCTTGCCAGGGAAGCACTTATTCCATTGAGCCATCTCCCCGGCCCTGACATAATAAATTTTCACCCTAATTTAGCAAACAGATGGAGTTGTAGGATTTTTTTTTAATTTATGTTTTTCTCTGATATTCCTTTATTAAATGATACACACTTATTGAGCATCATGATCAGACTATTACATTTAGCAATCAACAGTTTAGGAGCAATCAAGGTCTATATTAAAACCCCTTGTTGAAATCCTGTACAGTTTCCGCAGAATAGAAATTAAAATAACCTGTTATACAATTAGTCACAAATACAGCCCTCAACTTTTTTGCTGATAGGCATGAGTATTGCCTAAAACATGTCTTCTTTGTAGCAGCTGGGCCCTGCCACCACTGTGCTTGGCTGAGTTCACAAATCCATTGTAACCTGTAGCTTCCCTGTCTCTTCTCTGGCTCTAATTTCCTGCTAAGCTTTGTTTCCTGAAAGAGTTTAAAACCTTCTGCCACTGCCACAGCTACTATTGTGGCTAAAGCCATCATAGCCACCTTGACTTTGTGGTTTGGTGGAATTGTAGATTTTTATTTTATTTCCTTGCTTATTTTCTGTATTTAGGACAAGGTCTACGGAGTCTCACTACACAGATTGGATTTCTAGTGATCTGCCCGTGTTCAGCCTCCTAGATGCTGGGATTACAGGTGTGTGTCACCATGCTCAGTCTCAATTGCCATCTCAGTGTGCCCCGCAGGGCAGAGCTGGCACGGCAGGCTGGGGATCGAGCCCTGACCACTGCACTCTGCCTAAGCAGGTGCTTTAGTCTGCTGAGCTATCAGAACAGCCCCTAGGTTTTTTAAAAAAAAGTAGTTTTGTTACCTTTCAAGTGTGGTCTATTTTTAAAAGCTAAGATTTAAATAGATGCTAATAACTAAAGTGTGAAAATTAATGCAGAACGATCAGTTTGTATTAGTTGTGATTGTATAATATTATATTGTAAACAAAGAACCATAAACATTCCAGAATTGTCTTTGGAGCTCCAAAGTTGAAGCCATGCTGATAGAATCACTAATGTTTTGAGCCTTGAGTTTGAAAAACACTGATTTTCTATTTAAAATTAGAAAAATCTTTTTACCATTGAGTAAAACCTAAAACTTTGTAGAGAAAGATGTAATTAGAACTTTCTACCTTTGGAGGATAATGGAAACTGCACTTGAATTATTGCAATTCTGGATTAGCAGCCTTGGATGAGGTGTGTTGCTCCATAGTAATTCACAATTACAGGCAGAGTCTGGCATAGGTGGGTCCCATGTGTGTCATCCAGCTGCATTTAATTACTGCGAGATGAGCCCATACATTTTATTTTCTATACCAATTGCAATTCATGTTTTACCTGTGGCATTGCTTAGGCTGTCAAGTTTAGAAGGATTTTGAAGCATTCTCAGGGCTCAGGAGTCAGGTGCCATGACTGATTAGTGAGGGTGCTGTGGGGAGGGTCATGTGTTTACCTGTTTTGTCTAATATATCCTAGAAACTGATATAATGCTAATCAGTGTGACATAAAATTAGAAGCAAGGGACCTAGTGTTCAAGTGCTTGAATTTAAGATTCAGTTACATTACTTACTGGTTCTGTGACCCTGAATGGAACCCATATTTTGCCTTTGAGGTTCATTTTCTCCATAGGTAGAACACGTAGAACAAAAATGAGCATCTACTCATTATGAAAGTGAGATGGGGGTGTTTTATTTATTTTATTTTTTTATTTTTCTACCATATTATTTTTATTCTTTTATCTTTGGTCATACAGATTAATGGGAGCTGGGCATGGTGGCACACACCTGTAATCTCAAAACTCAAGAAGCTGAGACAGCAGGATCCTTGTGATTTTTTATTTTTGTATTTTATTGAAGTACAAATGTCAATCAGACAGTTTCAAGACACCTTAACCACACAGATTCGGCAAATTAATACATGGGGGTGTTTTATAAATGCTAAAGTAATCCACATACATTGTCTGCTATTTTTAAATGGGACTAAGGGATCATTCTGATCATACTTGGGACCTACTTGTTTGCTTTTTGTATGTTACATGTGTATTGCCTGTAGTGACTTCTCAGGTCACAGCACACAGAAGCCAGTGCTGATTCTTGACCTGGCAGTAACACCCTACAGCATACAAGCCACAGGGTCTGTTTGTATCATTAAAAGCTGGTGTAGGGTTTTCCCCAGGTTTAATTCTCTACATTGAAGCACGTAAGGTTGATCAAAATAGTTGGGCTCCCATGCTTGGAAGTCCCATTCCTTTAAACTTACTTTGTTAACTGCTAAGGTCTTTGAATTTCTTCCTTTGGTTGCCTAGGATTGGGGACCTAGACCTTCACAGAGCTTCAGCTGTGGCCAAGATCACTAGGATGCCTCTCCTTGTCTCAGTGGTAAACTCAGGCATAATCTGTAAGAAAGGGGCAAGGCTGAATGTGTTAATCACATCTCTGTTGCTGGAACAAAACTTAATGGAGGAAAAGTTTATTTTGGTTTTGTCTAAGAGGTTTTAGACTGTGATGTGGACCACTATTCTATTCTATTCTATTCTATTCTATTCTATTCTATTCTATTCTATTCTATTCTATTCTATTCTATTCTATTCTATTCTATTCTATTCTATTCTATCTATTCTATCTATTCTCTACTCTCTACTCATTGACCAAAAGTTAAGGCTATGTATCCTGCAATTTCCAGTTTACACAACCAAGTGGTAGAGCTCTGGGACAACAATCCATTTTTGTCTGACTCTAGAGTCTAGCGCTTAACTAAATCCTGGAATGCCAGGACCTAGGGTAGGGATACTCTCAGACTCAGGGGAGAGAAGTCTATGATAAAGAATGGTCAGTTCCATTTCCGGAAAAGGGTAGCTACTACAAGGAATGTGTCCCTCATGTGTGGGTGTTTATTCCTGGTTTCCTCATGCCAGGGCCTGAGAGGAATACAGCAGTTGTAGGACTCTGTCCCAAGTTAGTACAAATGAAAAGGCAAATCTGTCAAGAGGGGTTTACATTCCTTTGTGCCCTTTCAAGGGCACTAGATTTTAGGGCAATCCTTTTAAATGTTAGGGTTGGTAAGGTGCAGTGGTTTTGTAACCCTATGCTTTGGGTATCTAGAATTTGTACCATAAACTTTAATGTTAGCAATTACCAAGAAAAGCAGGAGGTGAGATTCCACCTCCCATATCTGCAGAGCAGCTTTGATTTTAACTCTTAGCCTTTAGAGTGTGTTGCCTCTTTCTGTTCATTTCTTTCAATTTTCTTTTTCCTGTGGAAGGGAGTGAGTCTCAGTGGACTAAGAAAGGAGAGCTACTGTTCCAAAGGAAGGAAGCATGGTCAAGGCATCATGACACTGTGGCTCTGGTTCCTCTTCCTCAACTGCCCAACATTGTGATTTTGAACATTTATTCTCTGCCCTAAGTCCCTGGGTCCCTCTAGGAGAGGGTTGGAGGTGACTTCTCTAGTTCTGATGATTTTTTTTTTAATCGTCTAGAAGGGGCAGATGTACCTTCTAACCCTGTCAGGGGTAGAGTTCTAGAGCTTGTTGGCCAATTATCTGACCCAGATAGATTTCTGGAATCCTGTGAAATTCTGTTTTCCCATCACTAGTCAGTCAGCAGACATTTATCTATGATCCTTTATTGGCATCACCCCCACCATTCTTCAAAGCTTATCGAGTTGATAATACATGTCTTGATTTGGAAGAGTCCCTGGTACCCGCACTGTGTCTTTTTCTTGCCACCATCTTCATTTTTTCTCATATGCTGTGTTACTCTGTAGGACAGAGTATGAGGTGCTGACAGTATACTCTAGTGGTTGGCCATAGGATGGTCCACCGGAACCCCAGTTGTGGTAATACATGAAATCATAAGTTGTTGTGGCTTCCTAGCTCTCCCTTGCTGCTAACAGGGTTGCTAGGTTGCTCTGGCTGAAGTGCTTTTCTGATTCAGATTCGTTTCCTTAAATCACTTATCTCAGATGGTGAATTCTTGAGTGAAAGATGGGCTGTGTTATCATTATTTGGTGGAGAGTTTTGTGTCTTTCCTGCTCATTTCTTAGGCAGTGAATAGGATGGGGAACCAAAGAGGGATACAACTTCCCCATAAAATCATAAATCAGGGAAGCCTGGACTGTGATCAGTGGTGCCCAAAGCTAAGAGGAGACGGTGGAATGGTAACCTGGAAGAGAGGGAATGGCATGGGAAGTTTTGGGGAGGAATATTCCAGGCAGTTGGAGCAGCAAACTCAAAGGCTCT
>PVKA01045983.1:0-15208 GCA_004027165.1 Ctenomys sociabilis | reverse complement strand
CATCTCTGAAGAAAGGTTCACTTTTTAATTTTACCTTGTCTGACCAAAGATTCAGTATGCACTGGATGTAGACACTGCTGGGGAAGAACACTGGCTGTGCCACTGGCTTCTTCAATTTACTAAGTCAGGATATAATTCTAGGCCTACCGCACCGACCTCACAGGGAACCTCGCAACGGCACAACCGGCCCGAACCTCCTGAGGAGGAATTTATAAAGGTAACAATGAAGTTTCCCTAAGGACTGAATCTGCTTTGTAGATCATCAACTGTATATAGTTACTTAGGCCAACCACGCAGGGATTTCTTTAATAGAATAGGTTGGGGGGTTGCAAGTAGAACAGCACAATACAGGGTCTATATTTTATAATATTATTTCATAATTAATCATCCAAATAATCATATACAAAGAGTGTAGGAAATCTCTCCACATACTAAAGACAAAAGAATACAGCTATGGGCCTAGCTGAAGACCTAGAGCCCATAACAATGCCTCCCTCAAAGCCAACTGGAGGCCTAGAGCCCATAGCAAAGTCTCATGCAGACCTATTTCATGGATATGTGCTGGACAGGCCCATAGGTCAGTGGTGGAAGCTAGAAATTCTGTGCCAGCAGGATGAAGGATCTTGCTAGCAGGCTGAGTGATCTGAGCTGGAGCCAGGAAAAGATGCTCAAGGTAAGGACCGGAGCTCCCCACAAAATTACTAAGGCTATCCTCAGCTTCAGTGAGGTCCTGAGTTCCTCTGAGAATGAAGGAAGCGGAGTTCCTAGCAGGAAAGCCAACACAACAAACTTCACCAGGAGACTGAACTTTGTACCCTCTTTCACTTCAGAGTGGGGAAGCAATGGTCGAGATGAGAACTGGAACTCCTCCAAAGTGAACTATAGCCATTGTCAGCCACAATGAGGTCCCAAGATCCTCCTCCCACAAGCACAGCCAAGTTCCCCAGAAAGCCAGCATGATAAGTTCCTCCAGCAGAACAACCCAAGAGCACAAGCAGCTTCCAACAGTTCCCGTAACAGCTTCTCTAAGCAGCTTCTGTAACAGTTTATCAACAACTTGTCCAGTTCTGCCTCTTACACTGCTGACAACAACCCTCAGGTGGGCGTCCCACACATAGCACCACACTAGTTCAGTTTATCTAGTGGCAATTCACTGCAAGGTGTCATTTCTTTTCATTGAAAAACTAAAAAACATTTTGGTTATGCTTCAGTAAATATCTCTTCCTGATTGATTGATTGATTGATTGATTTTTTGTATTTTGAGGGAAGGGTCTACATGGTGTTCAGAATCTCACTACTAGATTGGACTCATTGTGATTCTCCTGTTTACAGCCTCCCAAGAGCTTGGATTATAGGCACTCAATGCCATGCCTAGTCTCAATTGCCCTCTCAGCTCACCCTGGGGGTTGGGTTAACACAGCAGGCCCTTGGATCAAATTCCTGGTCCCTGCACCTCCTTGCAGGTGCTTTAATCTGCTGAGCTATTTGGTTGCCTTTAATATTTTTCTGTTTTTTTGGTCTTCAAAGTGGTTATTAATAGTATAAGATGCAGACATGATATTCTATCCAAACACTATTAGTAGAAATCTTCTCATTGAATTAAAAGGAAATAGCAGTATGTCTACTCTATTTTGTATGTACAGATACAAAATGGTCCTTCATTTGTATCCCCTTTTTTGTTTAGTTTTGTCAGAGATGGGTATTCCATTACCATTTAAATATTGTAGGTGTGTGAATTCAGCAAAATAATCCAATATAATTCAGTAGTCCACAATAGTAGTGGGTTATATATAGGACTGGCAATATCAGAAGTTGTTGACTTGAGTCTTTTACAGCTCAGCATATTAATATGGCTTTACTTTTTATACCTCATTTTTATACTTTTCTCCTGGATGGTTAACATGAAAGTAAACCAAGACCTATGTAACAGGAAATGTAACTTTTGTATCTGCCAAAGTTATTCAAATTCCTTCAGGATTTAGCCTGAAACCTTGTATTGCAGTTTGCAGATCATTTGTCAGTGTCAGCCATGTGGATGAGTCATGGCATTGCTTGACCAAAAATATTCTTTCTGTGAAAGCCTGAGAGAAAGTTTTCTCTCCATATGACTCTCCTTAGGCACACCCTACATCATCGATCACTTTCCTCTGTGACCCCATAATCTCCTTGATCAGTAAATTTGAAACCCAACTGAGTTACAGTACAGGTCCTGCTATGTCTTGAGTCCTCACTGACCTTGAAAAGCTACCTCTGATTTATTAAGTATTGTTTTTTGTTCTTCTTCATTTTTATACTCTAGGTTTGCTGTGCCAGCACAAATGTACTGTGAGGCGAACACAAAAGATGAGACCCTGGAGATCGGCATGAAATAAATCAGCATGAGTTATGCAGAAAAGCCTGATGAAATTATAAAAGATGGGTGGACGGAAAAGCTCAATAACTGATTTGTCCAGTGGGCAGACATGAGTTATGTCATCATGAACTGCCTGGTCACAGAGGGCTTGGAGGAAGCAGCAGAAAAAAAAAAAAAATTGAATGGAATCTGGAACTGAACCAAGCACGGATCTAGAAACACTTGATGAACAGATCAGGATTTGGGAGGTGATCGGGAAGGGTCCGATTCAGAAGGCCATCACCTTGATCAGCAGCCTCCACTCAGAGCTCTTGGACACAATCTGCTATCTTTACTTTCATCTGCAGCAGCAGCCTTTGATTGAGCTGATCCACCAGGGTGAGACTAAGTCAGAGCTGGAGTTTGCCCAGGCACAGCTGGCAGAGCAGGGCAGGGAAAGCAGAGAGTGCCTCACAGAGAAGGAGCGCACGCTGACCCTGCTGGCCTTTGACAGGCCCGAGGAGTCACCCTTTGGAGAACTTCTCCACATGATGCAGAGGCAAAGGGTTCTAGATTATGAGAATCGGGAACCAACAAAATTACTGAAACTCTTACTTTGGGTTCAGAATGAACTGGACCAGAGGAAAGTAAAATATCCCAAAATGACAGACCTCAGTAAGGGTGTGATTGGGACCCTGAGTGGGGCCTGTGCAGGCAGGCTCTGGCACCCGCACCCATGTTGGTGCAGGGCTCACCTCCCCTCAGACTGTGACTGAAAGGTTTTCACTGAAGTAGAGAACTCTTGTCCTCCTTGTAATTATTTTGCTTTGAACCAGAACAAAAAAAAGGAAATGTGTCCCTTTTAAATACTGGCAGAGCCACAGTAAAAGACCCTCTTCAGAAGTCTGAGTGGTCTGTGCAAGACGGCACACCCTGCAGATTTTGACACCTCGCTGGTGACTGTCCCAGTGCTCTTGGTTACCATCCAGGGGTAATGGGGCCACCCTGCCCCACCCCATGCACTGTAGAAGTTTACTGGGAAATGAGACGATCACCATTCCTCACCCTGCAGTGTCAGGGAGGCTCCCGAGGGCTTAGCTTGTCATTGAGTTCCGCATTACGGGGCGTATCAGTTACACATACAGCCTCCCTCTCCAAGTACACAAAGAACGCTGACATTGTTCTGCTTTCTGTTAGCTTGCAGGCAAACAGTGTGTTTTCTTAAATTCTCTAAGTCCTGTCAGGCCTTTATCTTTAGTTTTTCCTTACCCTGTCTTTCATTTCATTTCTTATAGGAAAGAATATATGAATTTGTAAATCCTAATTCAGAGATGACTTTTGTGCAGGGGCATTGAGTTTGGTTCTTTTTTCCCTTTCGGTCCAAGTTACATGGCTTTTGGGGAGATGTGTGTATGAGGGGTGGGGCTGTGTGTTTCTTAATTTTTTAAATATGTATTTTGGTGCTGTATGTGAAGAAAGACTTGCCTGTAGTAGATGAATGAACCATCTCTTATAAACATATTTGTTGAAAATAAAGGTTTCTCTTTGATTAACAAAAAAGATGAGCTGCCTATATAATTTTCTACCAGTGACTTTAAAAAGTACATTGGTGAAATTTTATTAGTCTGTTTTACTGAAGCCACCATACAAAATCATAATTTTAGTATGTAACTGTTAGGCCACTTTTACATATTTTGCTATCAATCCTTAAAACACAGTGTGTATTTTATGCATGATGTTCATCTCAAATTGATGCAGCAGCATTTTAAATGTTGTATAGCTGCCTGTGCTGAGAAGCTAAGGTTTGGGTAGAGGGGATCCAGGACTTCTATTTTAGAAGCATTAAACATGTAGGCTTACTTGACAACATTCCCATAATCCTGGCACTCAGGAGACAGAATGATCTGAAGTTTGAAGCCAGCCAGGGAGGGCTACATTGCAAGCTCAAGGCCAGCTTGAACTATATAGTGAGACCCTAATTCAAACAACCAATAACCACCCAACCAACGGAACAAACAAGCAAACACAGGACCTCAATCAAAATCAACAGACAAAAATGAAAGGAGAAAAAAAAGAAAGAGGAAGAGTAGGGAGAGGGCAGGAGGTGGAGGGAAGGAAGGGAAAAAGAGTGGGGAGGGGAAGAGAAAGTCCATTGTCTCTGCCAGAGGGGAAGTCAGCCCTCATAGGAAGTGACTGCCTGCACCTTGACCATGGACTCCCCAGCCCCAGAACTTTGAGACATCCTGCTTCGTTTACCCCATGTAATACACCAGGTCTATGGGATTTTGGGCATAGAAACTCAAGCTGGGCCATGTGACATTTTCCCTACTGACTCCAGGCACATCTTCCCTATCCTCTACAATGGTCATTGTCTGGTGATTTATTGTTTAGCCATTACATTTACATTGATTCACTTTTGTCACACACTCTTGTTTATCCTCTTAGCAGTTTCAGTATTAATGGTTATTAATTCCTGCATGCTACGCGAAAGCACAATTTTTAAAAATGTTGACAGGTTAGATAATAATTGTATTAATCAAAGCAGCTAGCCTGCTAGGACTTATAAGAAGAAAGCATTTATTTTATAGCTAGAGGTTGATTTGGTTTAATTATCCAAACACAAGTCTGGTAATTTTTAAAATACAGTACATATTAAGGAAAAATATGGATTTTTACTTTCTTGATAACAGAAAAACTGCCTTTGTTTTTAATGATTATAAAACATAAGGCAATAGGCCTTGTTTTTGTATGTAAGTTGGAGCTTAGTGTTCCTTTTGGCCTAATACAACATATTTAGAATCCCTAATTTTGTAATAATAGTGGTTTTGTTTTAATTGTTTGGGACTTGTTACATAGCCCGGATAGGCTCAAACTCACAGCAGTCCTGCTGCCTCTGTTTTTCAAGGGCTGAGATTGCAGAATGTACCACCACTCTTGGTCTAACATAGTGGTTTTGGGGACTCATTTTTTTTTTTTTTTTTTTTTTTTTTTTTTTGCCAGAACCAGGGATTGAACTCAGACCCTTGCACTTGAGAGGGAAATGCTTATTCCACTGAGCCATTTCCCTGGACCCAAGGAATAGGAGATATTTTTTATTCCACTGAGCAACATCCCTGGTCCCAACATAGTGGTTTTGATTGATTTATTAGTGAACTGCTACACTTTGAGCTGTTCTACAGAAATGGTGGAAGATTTACAAAACTCTACAATCAATATCCTTGAGTTTGGCTTCTACTTAAAGAATTTGGACCTCTATTGGTCTTCCATGTGCCCTGCCATAAAGCCTGTTTGCCAAGAATTCACATGCAAAGGTGTCCATCTGACTCCACCAGCTTTGATGGGAATCCTTACTTTGTGTGGAAAACCTACATACAGCTGATTAGAGGTGAAACTCCTGCCCTTTCCTTCATTTTCTTTCTTTCACTTTTTTTTTGAGATTTGAAATTATACATTTTATTAGACAATGGCCAGATCGAGATATATAACATTTCCATGATTGATCCCTAAATGCTTTCTTGGTGTCGCTTCTATTAATTAATACCATAGTGACGATGGTTATTCTGAATTCTATCAGATTAGCTTTGCTATTGTTTACATATGTATATATAATGCTATCCTATATATATATATATATTCTATATAAATGCAATAAAATATGTACATATTCTTGGGTGGCTTCTTTCTCTAAAATCCATTCTTTTTTATTTATATTTTATTTTTATTTTATTGAAGTACATATATCAATGAGATAGTTTTAAAATACCTAGACAAGATGGATTTGATCAATTAATACATTGCAAACTGTTTTCATAATGTTTTGGTATCATAGAAGGTGCATACATGATATTATGCTTACAGATATTATTATACCATATGTCTCTTATCAGTAAATTAAGAGAGTGTAGCTCTTTGCATATCTTATTTTTTATACCTGAATTACATGAAAGATTCAATAATTAATACTTTCTACCTTGTTATTTTCCTAGTGGTTGTCCATAGTACTAGAACCTGACATAATATCCTGTCCAACCACCATTAGTGCAAATCTTGCCTCTCAAAGAATTATGTAGAAACATGGTGTTATCTATCCCAATTGTACTGTCCATACACACACATCATGACTCTTCCTTTCTATACCCCTTCCTTTGTCTACACCTGTCAGAGATGGGAACTCCATTGTCATTCAACTAACTTAGGTGCTTGAACTCAACACCACAGTCCAACACAGTCCAGCATTCCACAACAATAGTGAGTTATCCTAAGAAGTTGTGGACCATAGCCATTTACAGCTCAACTTAATATTATGGCCCCACGATGTATACTTCATTTTTATACTTTTCTGCTGGATGGTTAAGACCTAGATAGAGCACGACTTATATACCAACACATGTACTTTATATTTCTTATGAGGTCACTGAAGCCCCTCAGGGTTTATCTTGAAGTCCTATACCTTATTCTGTAGATCCTTTGTCTGTGTCATCCATGTGGATGAGTCACGGCCAATGATTGACCAGTTTGCTCTCTGTGAGAGCCTCAGAGAAAGTTTTCTCTCCATGTGACTCTCCCCAAGCATACTATAGAACTTTGATCTCTTTCTTCTGTGGCTATATAATCTCCTTGTTCAGAAAATTTGGAGCTCAACAGAGTTTCATGATGTTGCAGTACAGGTTCTCCTATGTCCTCAGTCTTCGCTGACTTTGAAAGGCTAGGGCCAAAATGTTGACTGGCCTTGTGGATCTTCTATTTTTTCAAATTTTATCTGTGAACTTAGGTTTTTATCCATCCAGAAGAAAAGCTGATTATTATCCTTCAGTATATGCCAT
Organism: Ctenomys sociabilis; assembly: GCA_004027165.1. Classification (NCBI taxonomy): domain Eukaryota; kingdom Metazoa; phylum Chordata; class Mammalia; order Rodentia; family Ctenomyidae; genus Ctenomys; species Ctenomys sociabilis. The sequence goes on along the minus strand of PVKA01045983.1, from coordinate 8,053 downwards.
TCACTTTGCCTTATCTGACTCAATTGATTTTAGTTGCTGTTGTACGTTTCCATTTGTATTTCTGCTTTTTGCTTCTTATACTAGGGAGACTATATGATATTTACACATGTGTGTATGGTCTATTTCACTTATGAGTATATGTTCAAGTGGCATCCACTTCAGTATAAATGGTTCAAGCTTATCATTTTTAACGGCTGAGTGATACTCTGTTATATAGAAATACATCTTTTTCAAATATTCCTCATGTGATGGACATCTTGGTTGTTTCCAAGATTTTGCTATCACAAATTGTGCTACTATAAATGTAGCTACACATATGTCAGTATGATACAATGTTTTCAGATCCTTTGGGAAAATTCTCAGTTGGGGGATAGTGGGCTTGAATGTGATTTCTAGTCCTCCTCTTTTGAGGAGTCTCCACACTGACCTCCACAATGGTTGTACCAGTCTACATTCCCACCAGCAGTGGAGAAGTGTTCTCTTTTCTCCACAACCTCTCCAACATTTGTTGTTGTTTGATTTCCTTATGATAGCCATTCTATCTTGAGTGAGATGGTATCTCAGTGTAGCTTTTATTTGCATTTCACAGATGACTAGTGATGTGGAGCTTTTTTTCATATGTTTATTTGCTTCTTTAATTTCGTCCTCTGAGAAGTGTGTAGTCATCTCAGATGCTCATTTTTGAATTGGGTCTTTAAATTTGAGGGCCCTATTATATGTTAATTCTTTATATATCCTAGACAGTAGACCTCTGTCTGATTGTGTATTAGTTAGGATTTTTTCAAAATTTGTAGGTTGTCTTTTCACTCTGTTGACAATTTCTTTTGACATGCAGAAACTCCTTAAGAAGAGTTGATCCCAGTTGTTGATTCTTTCAAGTGCTTCCCCTGTGAATATATGTTTCTTCATGAACTCTTTACCTACCCCTATGTCTTCAAGAGTTCCTCCTACTTTCTCTTCCAGGAGATTGAGTGTTTCTGTTTTAATGTTTAGATCTTTATTCCATTTTGACTTTAACTTAGTGCATGGTGATAGAGCTGGGTCAAGTTTTAGTTTTTTGAATGTAGAAAGGCAAGTTTTCCAGTACCATTTTTTAAAGAAGCTATCCTTGTTCCAGTAAGTATGATTGGCCCCTTTGTCGAAGATCAGATGACTGAGTGTGTTCATAAATGCTTCTACACCTTCTAATCTATTGCATTGATACTCAGGTCTATTTTGTTGCCAATACCATGTTGATTTTATCACAGTGGCTTTGTAGTATAATTTCAACTCAGGAATTATGATGCCTCCTGCCTTGTCTTGATTGGTCAAGATTGCCTTTGCTATTCTAGGTCATTTGTGGTTCCAAATAAATTTTAGGATTGATTTCTCTATATCTGGGAGGTATGTTGGTGGCAGTTTGATAGGGATTGCATTAAATCTGTACAGCAATTTTGGGAATATGGCCATCAATCATCACGATGTTGGTTCTTCCTATCCAGGAGCATGGAATATCTTTCCATTTTCTGAAATCCTCTATAATATCTTTTCTTAGGATGTTGTAATTTTCCATGAAAAGAACTTTGACTTCCTTGGTTAAGTGAATCCCAAAGTATTTCATTTTCCGTGGTGCTATTGTAAAAGGTATTGTTTCTATTGTTTCCCTGTCAGTGTGCTTGTTATCTGTGTAGAGGAATGCTATTGACTTTTGAGTATTGATTTTGTATCCTGCTATGCTACTGAATTTCCCTATCAGTTCTAGTAGTTTCTTGGTGTAATTTTTGGAGTCTTCCAAGTAAAGTATCATGTTATCTGCAAATAGTGATAATGTAACTTCTTTACCTATTCTTATTCCCTTTATTTCTCCCTCTTTTCTAATGGCTGTTGCTAAGGATTCCAAGACTATATTGAATAGGAGGGGTGATAGAGGACATCCTTGTCTTGTACCTGATTTAAGAGTAAAAGATTTCAGTATGAGCTTTTGGGTTGTCATAGATGGCTTTTATCAAGTTAAGATAGAATCCATCTATTCCAGTTTTCTGTAGAACCTTGAACATGAATGAGTGCTGCACTTTGTCAACGGCTTTCTCTACATCAGTTGAGATGATCATGTGGTTTTTAGATTTCAGTCTATTAATATAGTGTATTACATTTATAGATTTTTGAATACTGAAGCATCCTTGCATCCCTGGAATGAATCCCACCTGGTCATGGTGTATGATCTTCTTGATGATTAGCTGTATTCTATTTGCCAGGATTTTGTCGAGTATTTTTGCATCTATGTTCATGAGGGAGATTGGCCTGTAGTTCTCCTTTTTGGTTGTGTCTTTCCCTGGTTTGGGAATCAGTATTATAGTTGCCTCCAGAAATGATTTTGGGAGGAGTGTTTCCTTTTCAACTTCATTGAAGAGTTCATTTTCTTTCAATCTTCCTACACCCAACTTCTCCATACTCATTTCCCCTGAAGTTTCATCTTCATGATAGCTGCCAGAAATTTCTCCTGTCCTGCAACTCAGTCTGCTCCTTGATGTGTTGGCACCAGCCTTTTTCTCACCCTCTGCACTTCTGAACATGTTGTGGCTTTTGATGGTGCTCAGAACATTTACCACTCCTTCAGCAAATATTTTCTGGATGCCCATCATGTGTCTGACAGTTTCCTTAGTTCTGGGGTTAGTATGTGAAGCTCTAAGCTCCATTTTATCCACCACTTCTTTTATCACTTTCTTTTTGAGAGGATATGGGAGAGTTGGCCCAGGAAGTAAATATCCAATGTAAAATGGCTTTAAACAAAAAGAAAGTAAAAAAAAAAAAAGAAAGAAAAAAGAAAAGACAACCTTGGTTTATATAATCAAGCAGGCATGCCTTGATTCAGAATGCCAGCACCACCCTTGGGAAGCACCTTTTCTGCACAGCATCCTCTTGTCCATGTTCAAATAGCTGGTTGCCCTTGCAGAGCTGTACTCCAAGCACAGTAGTATCCAGTCCTGGGCAGAATGCTCAGGTTGGGAAAGTTCCTGGTGGTGCAGGATGTTGAGCTGATTAGTTCTGATTGCCTGCCTTGTAGTCTGATACTCAACAGCTGAAATTGCCAGCTTAACGTTGCAGTGGGAATGCGTGTTATGCCAAGGCAAGTCTCAATCAGGGATTCTAGAGGGTATGTTCATTTAACTTGAAGCAGTTGGCCTGAGAATGTTAAGAAGCATGGTTATCCCCAAGGGTAATGAATGTGAACAGCTGTCAGAGTCAGAAGACAATGGTCCACGCCATTGCAGTTCCTATTGTCTTTATTTATGGGGCTCCATTGCCCCTGCCCCTGTTCACAAGTGGCCTTATTTTTTTTATTGCATATGAGGGTTTAAATTCCCCCAACCTAATTTCATGCCAGTACAGAGATTTTCTCTATTATAGTCCCAAGAAACACAGGCTGCCTCTTAAGGATCACTAGAAATAAAGAGCAGCCTACTCTATCCTTCAGTGCCACACAATTGGGCTTCTGTTGGATTTCCACTCACCTCTTGGTGACAAAAGAGTTCTAAATGTTTAGAGTAGGTAATCTTATTGTTCCTCAATTACAGTGTGCTTAAAACACTTGAATATCTATATATGAAATGGCTGAAGAATGAACGGCTCTGGTGCCTTTTAAAGCCAGAAGGTAAAAACCTAAAGTATGAATGGGTTTTATTTATGTTTGCTCTTACCTTAAAGGATAATTTTTCGACATTCACAGTAATCAGAATGATGATCTATGATCATAGTAACAAAGCTTTGCACTCTGGGGATATTCAAGTCTGAGAAATTCAACTATATTTTATGTTCTGAACCTGTGTATAAGGAATATGTTGTGCTCACAAATAGCCTTGAATGTACATTTGGAATCTCTAGTTTCTTCTTACTTAATTTCATAGCTGATTTTTGTGTAGGCTTTTATTCTTGATAATGCATTTGAATATGGAGAATGTAAAAAGGTTCTTTCCTAAACAACATTCTAACATTGTTAAAAATGTTGCATTGGTATTGCAAATAGATAAAATAATAAAACCCTTCTGATAGCAATTGTGTGGCATAGGCTCTGACTCTAACTTCTCAAACAGGCAATCACAGGCAGGTACCAGAGATAATATCCATTTGGACAGAAGATTGACAGCTTGATTTTCTGGTCTTAAGTGGAAGGCACTGACGGCTGAGCTGCTTGCTAGAAGCTAGAATGGCCTCAGTACACATACAAATAACACTAGATTGCACGTCATACAATGCTAGGTTGCCCAGTTCTCTTGGGTAACAAAGCTGAAGCATTAGTCACTAATTCAGATGGAACAAAGAGAGTAGATGATTTCCCCAGGGTTTCACTGGAGTTGAAGCTGGAATTAAAAATAGGATCAGGCCTATCTCCACAAGAGAACTGTTTCAATCTTTGCCTTTGTGTAGGAGGAAATTTAAGTAAGGTCCTAGAAGGGGCTGCATCTGTTGACCCCCAGTGAAGCTTCGTGAAGGTTATCCACAGAAGCTGACTGCAGAGCAGGGGATGCTTTAAGAGACACGCACCTGTCTTTCTTATGGTGGGCTGCTGGGGATTGGCTGATACATATTCATTTGTAGACTGTGAACTCAACCAGTCATCGGTCATACTTTGCTTCTTCCAATGGAAGTAATTGTGTAAAACAGGGATACGAAAGTGTGTATAAAGATGCATTCAGCTTTAGATATTTCATAATAGAAGTTTATATTTGGAAACCTCACAAGGGTAATTTTCATATCTGAAAATCAACTGTGGATATTAGTATTTAAATTTTTAAATTGTAATATTTATAATATACAATTTATATCATACTTCATAATTTTATATCTTAATTCTGCAATTTAATATTGGGTTTTTTTGTGGTTTAAGTAAGGGTTTACAGCGTGTTCAGGGTCTCACTGCTAAATTGGACTCATAGTGATCTGCCTGTTTACAGCCTCCCAAGAGCTGGGATTACAGGTGCACGCCATTATGCCTAGTCTCAGTTGCACCTCAGCTCACCCTGGAGGTGAGGCAAGCACAGCAGGCCTGGGAATCAAATCCTTGGTTTCTGTGCCGGCTTTCAGGCACTTTAATCCACTGAGCTATTTAGCTGGCCCTAATATTGTTGTTGTTTTTTTTCAAATTAATTACTGGTATGTTTTAGATGTACATAGTGATCGCGTTCAACATAGGGAATTTGAACCTATACATGATGTAATTTGATTTTTTCCCATTCCCTTCCCTTGCATACAACTCTTCTAGCCTTCCTCATATACAAAAGCTTTGTTTCTATTTTTTCTTATATTTTCTTTTTCCTTCCCCTACCCACTCCCTCATTCCTCTTATCATTTGAACATTTTCTTCCTGTATTATATTATCTATTATACATTTTGGTCCTTATTTACCCATTTCAGTTTCTTGCCAGAGAAACGATGTGACATTTAAATATGTAACATGAATATTATTAATACATAACATTTTGGGTCACTTTAATCGGTGACTTTTTTTTCAATGTATTTGGTACAAGGTCTCTCTATGAAGTTTGGACTCATAGTGACCTCCTGTTCTCAGCCTTCCCAGTGCTGGGATCACACACATGTGACACCAGGCCTGGTCCTGTGATGAAATATTATAAACATTATTATTTATTTTTTTAAAGGTACTTTTCCTGATTAACTTAATCATTATTTTATACCTTTTGGAAAGTATTTTTTATGTTCATTTATTTATTTATTTATTCATTTGATTAGTAGGACAGTTTCAATAATTAATACATTATACATTGTTATCTTTTTAGTGGTTATCCATAGTACAGGATACAGACAGGACATCCCATCCAAACACTATTAGTATAAATCTTTCTTCTCATTGAGTTAAGTGAAAGTAGGCATATATCCATCCTAAATATACTGTATATACAGATACAGAATGGTCCTTCCTTTGTATCCCATTTTTTTTTCTTTTGTTTAGTCCTGTTTGAGATGACTATTCCATTGGCATCTATGTACTATAGGTGTGTGAATTCAGCAAAACAATCAAACACAGTCCAGCAGTCCACAATAGTAGTAGGTTATCTGAGGTTGTTGGCTTGAGACTTTCACAGATCAGCATAATTTATGTACCTCATTTTTATACTTTTTGTGCTGGATGATTAAGACCAAGATAAAGGAAGACCTATATACAAGCCAGGTATCTTTTGCATCAGATAATGGCCAATCAATTCCCCTCAGGATGTATTCTGTAACCCTGTACCATTGTTTTCAGATATTTTGTCAGTGTAAGCCATGTGGATGAGTCATGGCCACTTTTGCTCTCTGCAAAAGCCTGAGAGAATGATTTCTCTCTATGTGATTCCTCTTAGGCACACTGTATGTCATTGTTCTCATTGTTCTGTGGTCCCATAATCTCCTTGATCAGAAAATTTGAGACACAACTGAGTTACATGTTGTTACAGTACATGCTCTCTTATTTCCTAAGTCTTCACTGACTTTGAAAGGCTAAAGTCAAAATGTTGACTGTCCTTGAAGCCCTTCTATTTCTCTAATTTTGGTCTGCAAACTTAAGTTGTTAACCCTCTAGAAGAATAGCTTAATTATTACCCTACTACATGTGCAGTTGGGTTTAACTTCACTATCTGTCTGAATATCAAACATCTTAGGCATAATATGGAACAGGTATTTTCCATCAAGTATTGATATGCTAAACTTTAAGTCCCTCCAGAATATGGAGATAAAAATTTAAAAATGAAACATATTTAAAGAACATGAATAAACAATTACATATTTTTACATAGAAAGTTAGAAATCTAACTATATACAGCCCTGTAGTAGGACAGTCCTCTGACACGTTTTTCCTTCTGTCTTTTTCTGATTTATTACCCATTAAAAAAAACCAAACTTATGTTGTGAGGCAGTATGGTAATAATTGTTAAGTCATGACAAGAGGTAGAAAATTGACAGAACAGAATGACAGGCAATCCAAGCATGACCCCACTATTACACATTCCTATGTTCAGTGCAGTTGCTTGGTTCACAGGTATCACCATGAATAGCTAATGAGGGTGAGAATCCTACCAATTAACTGCTAGTTTAAAAAAACCTGCCAATGTTTCTCAGGACCATGGCCTTACCCATCCTGTGCATATAAATATAAGACTTTGCCCCTGTCATGTTTCCCAGATTTTCTCCTTGCATTGCCCAATCCTCAAGATTTCGCTTTCCTTTTAGTTGCGTTATACCTTTCTGTTTGTGTTTCTTCTATTCAGTTCTTATATTTGGGAGACTATATGATATTTACCTATCTGGGTTTCGTTTATTTCTTTTTTCATTTTTCCTTTTTAGTCTTTTTGAGACAGGGTTTTACTATGCAGCTCAGGTTAGCCTTAATCTCATTTTGTAGCTCAGGCTGCTCTCAAACTCACAGCAATCCTCCTACCTCAGCCTCCCTAGTGCTGGGATTACATGCATGCACCACCACGCTTCACTTATGAGCATACCTTCAAGTGGCAGCCACTTAAATGTAAGTGCTTCAAATTTATCATTCTTTATAGCTGAGTAATACTCCATTGTAAAAAATACCACATCTTTTTCAAACATTCTTCATGTGACAGGCATCTTGGTTGTTCCCAAGATTTGGCTCTAACAAATTGTGCTGCTATACAGCTTTGCATGATATCTTATCCCCAAACTGTCAGAGGTGATGGTCATTTATTTGTCATTCCAGCGTTTATCTTATGTTTTATTCTTAGCATTTCCTTACTATCATGAAAACTTCCTCTTAGTTCAATTATTTTAAAAATTTAACTTTAAATTAATTAGTATTGAATTTTGTAAATATTGCTTAATCTTAATTTTTTTCTTTTAAGATTTATATTATATCCTTAAATTACAATTTATCTAAAAGACATCATATGATATCTTCTCCTAGTATTAGAAACTTTTAAAAATATATTTCTTTTTTCTGTTGACTTTATATTACTTCTTCCCTGTCCTTTATACACACACAAACACACATATATATGAAAAAATACATGTCTAACCTGACATAAGATTTGTACTGTTTCATAGAAATCTTCAA
>PVKA01045982.1:0-15209 GCA_004027165.1 Ctenomys sociabilis | reverse complement strand
GAGAAGCAGAGGGAGGAATAGGAAAGATATATTTATTTAACAAATAAGACACATTGTTCATTTTCAATGTGTTTAGTGAAGAAAATATAAAGAGCTAAATAATGGATGTGCCTTGTGTTTTAAAAGGATCATTGCACCTTTGATTGGGAAAACTTGTATCCAGATACCTAGATGGCTTATTGAAAATAAAAATTTTGACAATAATTTTTATTGTCAAAAATGCAAAGAAGGACATGGTGAATGTCAGCGAAAAGGACCATAGTAATAAATAAGACAATGTTCACCAGAAGTAAAAGTTGGTTTTCCTTTATGCACAAAACTATTGCATCAAAAATCCACTTCTTGTCTTCCAATAGACTACTAGAAAATCAATATTTTAATCCTGTGTGATATAGATTAAATTCTCAGGAATTAGAATTGAGAAGAACTTATATTTTATTTTCTCACTTAAAGCAATGGTGGTAACAGCTTCTGCAAATCAGAGACAGAGGCATGAAAACTTGCTAAAGCTCATGTCTGCCCCATCTCCTTGCCTTTCCTCTGGGGGGCTGAGCTTAGGATGCTAGCAGGCTAGGCCACAGTTCTCATGGGAGTGACCCATGGCCACACTACAAGGGGTAGCTCACCACCTGGCAAAAAGGGGCAGCAGTAATTGGCCAATTCCAGCATGGAGGTCACCAGAAGCAACCCCATATCTATGGCCATGCAAAGAAATTTTCTCGTGGTTGTCTGGTGTTTTTTAGAAAGACTTCAGAATGGAAATGGATAGAGTTCCTGATCTGGCAGAGAGAAGAAAGCACAGTAAGTTCTGATGGATACCAAGATCCAGAAACTTTGATTTTGGGAAGGGTACTTAGGGAAGCCTGCCTCACACACTGAGTAATGCTTGGCATGGACTTAGAGACAGCCTCCAGAGTCAAGCACGCACATGTAGTTGAGTCACACATAGGAACAGTCCCTCTGCATGGATAAAAAGAGAACTGTATGTAAATAATTTCATGTCAGTTAGGGTGAGGTCAGATTTTTTTCCCCAAAGAAGCTGCTGATTTTGAATATTCAAATCTTCTTAGGTTTTGTAATTACAGACAGGACATTACTTTTTAATGGAAAAAAATCTGGTCTGCCATTGTGATGGTCTTGTGTCTTTCCACAGAAGGGCCACTGTGCTCAGAGATGAGGGCTCCTGTGGGGGTGCATCACTAATGCATGGGGACACCACTGATTGTGACTTTATTGCCCAGGGTGCATGTGCAGTCATGTCCACTTCATCTAAGGAGAGCACATGGGAAGGCGCTGCTCCATGGCACAGGGCGGCCTTCCAGGGGAGCTTGGCCCTTGGTCTCTGAGTGCGACTCCTTACAAATTCTGCTTTGATTTCTCCTTCACTTCCCCAGAGGGGAATATGCTCATCTCTCAGTACTTCTTTGCCTTTATCATTGCTCGCTATTGCTAGAAATATATTTTGCACATGTATCTGCAATGCCTTGATGAGCAGGACACTGAAGAGCTGTGGGCCTTATGTGAAGCTCTGGCTCTGCCCTTCTCTGGCTTGTAGAGCCTTAGAAAGATCACCCTTGCCACTGTTGGCCTCAGGTTTATGATCTATGAGATCTTTCTGAGCTTTGGTTACTTGGCCCTTGATTACTTTCCTAACATGATAAAAATGCTATTATTTTCCTTTTTCAAGAATTGAAAAGGACCGATCGTGTGTGTGTGTGTGTGTGTGTGTGTGTGTGTATGCATGTGCATATGTGTATTGCTTTTGTTCCCCTATGATCAAGTAGGAACAATGTTTTTTAATTTATGATCAGCTCTGGATGTTGGCCCAGGTTTAAACTCTAGGCCTACCATTAAAATTTTGTAACAGGGTCTGTTTATGGCCCATCAAGAAATGCCATGTCCCAGACCCTGGAATTACCCAGGCGATAAAGGTTGGATCACAAAAGACCCTTGACAGTATACCTTTGGGGAACATAATTAAATATAGTTTCAGGTGAACAACAGAACCTTCCCTGGAGGAATTCTCTTTATGAGCAGGGTTTCCCTAGGCTGGATGGATCAAAGCTGTGAGCTAGAGGCAGACACAGTAAATGTGAAAGTGCCCTGTGTGTAGGAGAGATGAATAGTGGTAGATTCATCCAAAGCTCATAAAACCAAACCTTATGGTTATTTTATTTTCAAATTACTATCTGTATATACAAGAAGCAGGTATAAAATGAACTCTTGATCTTGGAAAGTTTCTGTCCAGATGCATCCTAGATTCCCCAAGGTGTTCTCTAGCCAACTGTCCAAGGGCTCCCTGCATCAACTTTGCACAGCAGCTCACTACCCCTTCCTCGACCAAGGCATCATCCATCTCTAGTCGTAAGAAGATGGGGATCCGTGTCAGCCTTCGCCTTCCGGGGCTGCCTCCCTGGGTCGTCGCTCCAGCCAGACTCCTCTTTCCCTCCCTGGGCCACACAGCTGTGTGAACCTAAACGGAGGAAGGGAGGGGAAATAGAGTGCTTGTTATTTCACAGTGCAGAAAAAAGCTACACCTTGGAGGTGAATGATCGATATTATTATAAGCGAGGTGTAGCTCAGGGCAGGTGAGTTGTGTGTTAATGAGACGCCACCTCCTGCTTCCTGACAGATGACTGTCATTGTTCAAATGCTGCCATCACCATGATTGATAGCTGGGTCATCCTGCCCTGCAGTTGGAGCGCCCTGTCTTCTCTCTTCTGTTGATGTCTCTAATCTGCTGACCTGAGGATGACCCAGCAGAGGTGGAGCTGAAATTAACATGTCATTTTCTCTAGTTAGATTAAAAAGGGGGGAGGTGGGGGCAGCAGAGAGGAGAAGAGGAAATTTGAAACAGAATGTACAGAGTACAGCAGCAAAAATCCAAACCCTGCAGAAAGTCCCCACGGTGTTTTAGGCTAATACATTTCTAATAAAGATTGAAAACACATGTTAATGCTCACTTATGTTGTGTCAGTCCTGCAGGTCTTGAAAGGCACTCAAGATCTTTCTAAGGAAGGATGACACAACACAGTGGCTCTTGGCCAGAAGCCTGTGCTGGTCAGAGAGTCCATCAGGTGGACTGTGGTTATCCAGTGAAGAAATACTTGGGGGGAAAGCTGTGCTTTGCCAGTTACCATTTTATCTTCACCAAAATGTTTTTTTTTTTTTTTTTTTTTTTTTTTTTTTTTTTTAACATATCAGCACTTTGGGAGGCTGAGGCAGGAAGACTGTGATTTGAAGGGCAGCCTGAACTACATACTGAGAACCTGTAGCAAACAAACAATGCAAATTGCTTTAGGCATCACAGTGTAACAAATGATAGAATATTAGCCCTGGACAGTCCAAAGAATTTCAGCTTCCTTTAGGTTTATCTTCCTCTATCCTGAAAGTCTGTGTTCTTTGAGGTTGTCTGACCTAGGAAGATAGTTAATAGCTTGTTAGTAGTGAATCTGATGCAAACCAAATTACTTTAAAAGCTCCCTCTTGGCTTTTTCCTCTTCTTTTGGAAATTAAGTGTGAAGCCTTTTCCCTACTTCACTCTTCCAAATCAATCATGCTCCTTACCTAACTTCTATGTAATGGTAACCAGCTTCAGTTTCACATTACATTCTTGTTCCAGGCAGTGAGTTGAATATATTAATAATTAACTTCTTGTACTTTGGAGGAATGTACTTTGGAGGAAAGAAAGATGTTCTAATAATGTTTATTATTTCTTTACAACTCTTGAAGCTTTTTCATCAAACATTTTGATCATCTTGATATGGATTTGTCCAGGGATCTTTATAAAATCTTCAAGTATTATTATGTGGTGATTACGTTGTTTGATCTCAGTGTTAACAGGTAAATCTGACCTTTGATTTTAGTAGGGAAGGAAGTGGTGGAGATATTTATGAGATATTTCTGTAGAGTCAGTTTGTTTAGGAAGACATTCTAAAAAAAGGGCTCTAGACACTCAACATCATTTAATAAGTAGCAATGCTACCACTTATGAATAGAAGCTAACTTCTGTCCATATGTAAGAGAAGGATGGTATGAATGGCAAACTGCAGTAGGCCTACCCAACATTCGCCCGACACTGTGAGACTCTAATAAAGGATCTGTAGGCATGGAGAGACTGGGATTTTTTTTCCTTCTGGATTAGATACACAATCAAAGGTATGAAAATTCAAATTTGTAGCGAATGTTGGGAATGATAGTGATACTCACAGAGATGACAGTTCATCCATCTCTTGCTTTCAACTTGAGACACACCAAGAGTTACAATTCAGGAGCTGTGCAATTGCTCAAGTCAAATCCCTTCGAAGATGAGTAACACTGAACATGAACATGCTGGAGTTGAAGTTGTTTAATTCTAATTTGTGATTGGTTCTATAGATCTTGTGTAGAGTTATTTTGAACTTTCTGAGACAGTTCTGATTTCAAGTAATTTGAAAATTTTCCAGTAAAGTGATTCACTAACAGTATAATGAAATGATGAATATTTATATAAATTAGTTCATAAATCAGAAAAAAGTCTGCTGTTAGACTTAGTATTCCTGACTGTGATAATTCTATTACAAACTGACAAACTGCAACATGGTCTGCAGGGTAGTAGTCAAGATTCCATTTGTGTTTTTAATCAGGACCTGAGGATGCCAGAGGGGATTTGAACTGGTTTTAGGAAATAGCAAATGTTACTGAGCAGCTCTTTTGTCCCAAGCACCTCTAGGTTTCATTATTTGAAATATATACCTGATAAACTCAGTCACAGAAAGGTGAGTGCCGGCTACCTACATCGGTGAGGTTCTGGGTGATACATATGGCATGCTGGAAATGGTCCCAACTGCGGGAGCCTTCCCAGGGCCTCCTGTTTGCTCCTTCCTCTCTGATCGCGGGTGGCCCACAGGCTGCACTTCTGTCCCAACCAGGGTACTGTGGCTGTGCAGTAAGTCTAATTAGCATGTTTAAGGCCAAGATAAATTACACGCTGAGGCCTTGCCAAAAGAAAAACTTTTAAAAGTAAGTGAAGGAGCATTACTAGTAAAATAGTATCCTCCATGAGACAGGAAAATGTGAAGATGAGCCCAAGCAAAAATTTCACAGTGAGCAGAGAAAGAAAAAAAGAAAGAGAAAGAGGAGGGTGGACGACGTCCTAGCCTCCAAAGCCACACGGCAGGTCATTCATTGGTCATTCTGCCCGACACTGATAGACTCCAATAAAGGATTTGTCGGCACGGAGAGACTGGGATATTTTTCCTTCTGGATTAGATGCACAATCAAAGGTATGAAAATTTAAATTTGTAGCGAATGCTGGGAATGATAGTGATACTCACAGAATATGCAATCTATTTGTGTTTGGGATGGAAACTGACTTTTTCTTTTCTGGGACAAGCCACTTAATCACATTTGAGTTAAAAGCTCCTACTGGCAAGGAGAGTCGGTGTGCAGGAACAATGGGAGCGTGGGCTATCTTTCCTGACGGCGTGGCCTTGCTTGTTCAGACTGATCCTTGATGCACAGGCTCAGAGGAGAAGCCTCAAGATATGAGAGAATGAATCTGTCAGATTCATTTTTCTTCTTTTTCTTGAGGGTGAATTTATTTTTCATGTTTTGAAAGGAGCGTGTGATCATGTTGTGACAGAGTCCTTTTTCCACTGGACTCGTATTTCCATTTTCATTCCTAACAAAGCACATATTTGAGCCTCAGTATCTCATTGGTTCATCTTTCTGTGTCTTAACGATCACTTTGCATTTCAGACTTCATGCCAAAGGAGGAAGTGTTGTGAATGCAGCTCGTGATGATGATGGATTACAACGTGTGGCGTCGCGGCCAGCGAGTTGGCCAACCTACCTGCTCCTGCCGGTGCTGACTGTGGTCTGCACTATGGAGAACATGAAGTTTGGAATCTTTTCTGTGCTAGGACAATGAATAAGCTTTGTTAGGAGACTAGAAACATTGTAGGAAGTGGGGACTGTGTAGAAGCAGAAATGCAACGGAATAGTGGTCTGGCTTGGTTTCGGCTGTCAGCCAGGGGCCCAGAATGCCGCAAAGGCAGACGCTAACAGTGGTCCCTGTGCTTGTCTGCTCTGAAGGCTGAAGCCTGGAAAGTGCCTGCGCCCAGCACCCGGCCTCTGAGGCCTTGCAGAGCACATGCTCCTGCTCAGTGGCACGGTTGTCTGTTTCAGCTCGGCTCTCCATGACAGGTGTCACCCCTGCTGACAGTGTCATTCATAATCACCCTGTGACTTTGAAAAACTGCCAGTCTACTGAAGACTGTCTCCTTCCCTCCATTAGCTTTGCAGCAAATAGCTGATTACAAGACAATTTGGACTCCAAAAGCACAGACGTCCTCAGCCACCTGCCATGTGGCCTTGGAGGCTAGGACCTCACCTACCCTCCTCCTTCTCTTTCTTTTTTTCATTCTCTGCTTACTGTGAATTTTTTGTTTGGGCTCAACTTCACTTTTTCCTGTCTATTTGAGGATACTATTTTATTTCTAATACTCCTCTCCTTACTTTTTAAAAGTTTTTCTTTTGGCAGGGCCTCAGTGTGTAATCTGCATTGGCCTTAAACTTGCTGTATAGCCTCAGCTCTCATCAAATCTGTGATCCTCCTGCCTAACATTTCAAGTGTTGGAATTATGCACATACACTTTGGTTTGCATTTCCCGTTCTACCCTGGCTCTTTCCTCCTGGCATAAATGTTTTCTCCTGTTTTGGTCAACCTGTCAACCTTTCGTTAGCACTGTGCCCTCTGCCGTTTCTCTCCTCGCCTTTGTAGCCAATCATCCCTTTTCAACTTACTGTCTGTTGATGCCTGCAGCCTTTACCAACCATAACACCAAGGATAGCACTTTCCTAATAACTAACGGGCAGTCTTTTCTACCTGCTGCCATCACTGGAGTACTGACACAGGTGGCTGTCCTTAGCTTCTGTGTGGATATGTGAATGCTCTGCTGTGGATTTCTGCACCCCCTGTTCATTCCTTCTCCCTCATTTCTACTCTTTTTGCATTGCTGTAATAGATAATACTTTTCTTCTTTTTCCCTCCCTCCACCTCCCTCCTTCTTTCTCCCTTCTTCTTCCTCATCCTTTTTTTCCCCTTTCCCTTTCCTTTCAATACTTCTCCCCCACTCCAACTACTTTTTTTAAATGTGTTATTAATCTTGAGAATATGAACATGTATGGGACAGCTTCTTGTCCCCAACATTTTTTGGGGTGGGGGTACCACAAATCAAACTCAGGATGTTCACTTGCCAGGCGGGTGTTTGTGCCATGATCTATATCCACAGCCCAAGGTAAACATTTTCAATGTTTTGAGAGTACCAAGGCAATCAGGAGAATGCAACTAAAGACATTCATGAAAGTAGACTTTCAGAACTCCTTCAGAAAATGGCAAGAATAATGGGACAAGTATTTCTGAAGTAAGTAAGAGGGAATATTTTAAGGGAGATTAATACCATTGTTTTTAATAATTTTTTATTTAAATAGTCCCCAAATTTCTCAATCACCCCTTGTGTAGTTCCTAAAGGTGGATCTCTGGCTTGACTACTCTCCTGAAACACAGAACTATATGGCCATATTGCTGAAGTATGGACCAATGTACTGCTTTCTGCCTTGACTCTTTGATGTAAAAAATGTTTACAAATGCTTACTCGTGTGCCAGATACTAGGCTGCGCTCTTGAAGAGCAGCCGTGAAAATGGATAGTCCCTGTTATCAAGGGGTTTGTTGGTGAAGAGTTGGACTCTGAGAAGGAAGAAAAAAAATTATAACACAGCCTCCTACAGCCACAACTGTTGCAGGAAGAGAAGTGAGGAAGGCTAGTGTAGTAAAACTACTGAAACAGGGCTGCCTTTGAGTTAGGACCGTGAGATCTAGAATTAGTGTTTGGAGGTGAGCGTGTTGGTGCATGTGCTGTCCAGGACTGGAGAATGACAGTTTCAGGGAAGGTGGTGCGGGGAATGAGCAGAAAATAAAACTGTGGCGCTTGTGAGGGGGACCCTGGGTTACACTATCAGCTGAGCTTCTCTGGACACCTGCAACAGAAACTACACTGACTTATTTGAAGCGATATTTATTGACAGTGTGTGGGGACACCCACAGGATACAATGAGTGATCAAAGGAGAGGGAAGGAACCAAGAGCTAGGCAACTGGGAAGGACATTATAAAGAAATTACTTGACAGCTCCAAGGGAGTTGAAGGCCAACACATTCCTGTCCTAGAACTTGCTCCATGTAGTTAGCCTTTGAGGAAGGAATATGTTCAATTGGCAAGGTAGCCTTTTCCAGAGCCCTGTCTATTGGATGTCCAGGAAAATGAGGGATGGGGATATCACAGATGGAGATACTTCCACAGCAGATGATCAAATGCCTGGGTATACAATGTCTTGTCCACTCTCAAGCTGCATACACTGCAGGTAGAAATTCCCACAAGGAGAGTAGGGAATGGACTTGGTGGGGGGTTTGATTACCTTAAGTTGGCATCCATAAGAACTTTTCTTAAGACTTTTGGCAATAAAAATAGATAATAGAATAACCATTTTTAATTAGCCATTCTTGTTTTGAAAATTTGTAACATGTGTATTGTGGTATGTTACCGTTTCTGTCCTTATTTCTGCTGTTTGCTTCTTGCTTTTGTTTTTTACTTTTCAAAATAAAATAAAATTAAATTCAAAAAAAGAAAACTTTTCTTGTAGGCTAATGTAAGTTTCTGACTTTTGTTACAGCTGATAGGAAGCACGTGACTAAATTTACATCTTGGAAAGATCACTCTGGTGACTCTCAGGGTAACGGATTGCGTGAGCCTGACTCTGAGGAGCAGCAGAGCAGCCAGAGGCCCTTTGAAGTAATCTGGGTGACAGATGGTGCATGAGCCCAGGTAGAGGCCTGTGCCTGGCAGATGCAGAGGACTGGAGAAGCTGGAGAGGCTGGAAGAGAAGGTCAGGTGATTGACAGAAGGTCTGTGTGTTGGGTGGAAGATGGATTAAATGGGATTTGCGCCAACTTCAGTTGGAGACGTGTGATGGGAGCAGGGCTCAGAACACCGCTGCACAGCTGCTGCGGAGTTGGGATTGTGCTGCTGCCATGCCGGTGCAGCAGGTCTCTGGCGGTGGCTCCGAACACTCCTTTTGGTGGGCTGGGAACCAGCACCAGCCTTGCTTCTCTCTGCAGTTAGTCCCCAGGTGCAGACCAGCTAGGACCTAGCATTCCGTGCATGCTGTTCCATGTACTTTTCTGACCATACTAGTCATTTCTTAATTTTATTTTCGTCTTTTCCCTCTTTCAGCAGCCTTTTAACAAAATAAACTACTTAGTTCATGGTAACAGTAGATGCACTGCTCTACTAGGTGTAGGGATAATGCAGAGAAAACCCTATTACTCTTACATGCAGTTCTTCTATGGAAAGATCTCATAAAACTGTAGAACAATATCACAGCCAGATAATAGATATTGAGAGTACTTGGATCTTAATCAGATCCCTCAGTTTTACTTGTACTCATTTCTCTGTATATTTAATGTTGTACGATTTCACTACACTTGTGGTTTTGTGTTCTAATCTCCACAGTCAAAATGCAGAGCCACTCCATTGTGCAGAACCCCTTCACATAGCTCTTCTATAGCAAAACCCACCAACCCACAGCCCGTCTCCTGGCAAACACTAATCTACTTCTCATTCCTTTAATTTTTTTCATATCAAGAGGGGTTCCATCCCTGGCATGCTGCTTTGGCCTCGCCCCTGGGGCCACTCTGAGAGATTGACTGAGTCTGGGCATGGTGGGGTGTGCCTCAATCCCAGAGCTTGGAAGGCTGAAAACAGGAGAATCACTGTGAGTGCGATCTATACGGTGAGATTCTGTAGACCCTGTAGACCCTGTCCTAAACACACACACAAACACACACACACACAAAAAAAAAAAAAAAAAAAAAAAAAAAAAAAAAAAAAAAAAAAAAAAAAAAAAAAAAAAAAAAAAAAAAAAAAAAAAAAAAAAAAGAAAAGAAAAAAAGAATGCCGTATAGAGGGAGCTGTGCCATTCACAGCCTTTTGGGCTGACCTTTGTCTTTGAATCTCAGTCTCCTGAAGATGTCTGCCTGTTGTCACACTCACCAATGATTCATCCTGTCTTCAGGCCATGCCATATTTCATGGCATTCATGGACTTCCCTTTTGTGAGCATTTACTTGAGGAGGGACTTGTTTTTGGTAATTATGAACATTTCTGTGACAATCCTTAGAATATCTGTGTGAGCAGCTTTTCATTTCTTTGAAAAAAATGTCAAATACTACAAGTATTGGATTGTCTGGCAACTGAGTTTTATGTTTTTTAAAATTTAAATTTTTATAATACATATTTGCAGTGCATAATGAGTACATTCCCTGGGAAGAGTTGGTGCATGCAAATAATATAGCTCATTTCTTTTATGCCTCTTTCCCTCCTCTCTCCTTTCACTCCCTCTTTCTCTTTGTCCTCTTTGTATTGGCCCAAAATTTAACTTCTTGTTTCCTATTGACTTTTTTTCTCTTTAATTATACATTGTTTTTCTTATGTAAAAGAATGCATGTGATATTTAGGCTGTGGGTCTGATTTATTTCATTTAAAATTATGGTCTCAAGGTGCAGCCATTTTCCTTTAAATGATTCAAATTTGTCTTTCTTTATGGCACAGAAGTACTCCATTATATGTAAGTATCACTTTTGTTTTATCCATTCATCTGTTGATGGACATATAAGACACTTCCAAGATTTAGTTATTATGCCTTGGGCTGCTGTAAATGTGGAGATGTGGATATCTCTGTAATACGAAGTCTTTAACCTTTATGGCAAAATACTTGGAGGGGAAATATCTGAGTCAAGTGTAATTGTTGTTTTAAAAAAAATTTTGGAACCTCCATCCTGTTTTCCACAGAAGTTATAGTAATTTACACTCCCATCAACGTTGTAGCAGAGTTTCTTTTTTTTCCCCTGAAACCTTTCTAGTATTTGTTATTATTTTACTTGATGATAGGTATTCTTTCTGGAGTAAGAACCTCAGTATTATTTTAATTTTAATTTCTCTGATGGCCAAAGATGTTGAAAATTTTTCACATATTTGTTAGAGATTTGTACTTCTGAGCAGTGTCTATCCACTCCAGTTGCTCATATTTTGATTTAGTCTTTTAGTTTTGGTGACTAATTTCTCTGAGTTCTTTATGTATTCTAAACATTAGTTCTTTGTCAGAGAAGTAGCTGGCAAAGTTTTTCCCCATCCTGTAGCTTGTCTGTTTACTCTTCATTGTTTTTCTTTGCTCTGTAGATGCTTTTTAATTCGATATAATCCATTTGATTCTTGATACTATGTTTAGTGCAGTTGGGGTTCTAGTCAGAAAGTTCATGATTTTAGGAATTTTACATATTTTATTTTTCAAGAGGTGAAGTATTTCAGTTTAATATTGAGATCTTTGATCAATTTTTATTTTAGTTTAGTACATGGTGAACAATAGGAGCCTATATCCAATATTATGTGCATGGATAGATAGTTTTCTCAGTATCATTTGTTAAAAGCACTGTGTTTCCTGCAGTGTATCTTTTTCGCCCCTTTATCAAAAATCAGATGACTGAATTTTCCGGAGTTGTCCCGCATCCTCTGTTCTGTTTCACTGATCCACACTCTGTTTCATGCTGTCACCGTGATCTTTCTATCACTATAGTTTTATAATGTAACTTAAAATCCAGAATTGTGATGCCTTCTTTCTTGTTGCTCTGGATTGCTTTTGCTGAGTTTTTCTGAGTTTCTTCCAGCTCCATATGAGTTTTGTATTGTTTTCTCTAGTTCTGTGAGGAATGTTACTGATAATTTGATTTGAATTGCATTAAATTTATATATTACTTTTGGAAATATGGCTGTTTTGAAAATATTGCTTCTGCCTGTCCAGTTACAGGGATTATCTTTTCATTTGCTAATGTCGTCTTCAATCTCCTGCTACAGAGTACTGTGCTTGTTTTTAAATGTGTTTAGTACAGGGTCTATTGGGTCTTGCTACACAGATTAGACTCATAGTGATCCTTCTATTTTCAGCCTGCCAAATGCTGGGATTACAGGCGTGTGCCACCAAGCCAGTCTTGGTTTTTGTTGTAGAGGTCTTTCACTTTCTTCAGTAGATTAATGTCTAAGTATTTAACTTTTCTTGGCACTACTGTGAATGATATTTCTTTCCTAATTTCTTTTGCACTGGGCTCATTATTAGTGTATAAGAATGTTATTGATTTTTTATCCTGTTAAGTTGACAAATTTGTTTATTAGTTCTAGGAGTCTTTAAGTGGAATATTTTGGGTCTTTTATGTAAAAGATCATGACATTTGTAAATAAGAACAGTTCACCTTCTTTTCCCATATGTGCCTTTTTAATTTCTGGCTCTGGCTAAAGTTTCAAATACTATACCAAGCAAGAGGGATGAGAGTGGATTTCCTTGTCTTGTTCCCTCTATTGACTATGTATGGTGTTCAGCATCAGACTTGCCATACATGGCTATTATGAGATTGAGGTAAGATCCTACTTTTTCAGTGTTATTGTCATGAATGGATGTTTTGTTTTAATCTTTTGATTCATTCTAAGAGCATTTAGTTTTTGCATAAGGTTTAAGTAGCTTTTTAAAACAACTTCTTTTCAGTCAATATGAACTTGCTTACTCATACATTGCTCTATCGTTTCAAACAGTCTCTGAAGGCTGCCCTTTCAGTGAAATACTTTTACACTTTGTCAGAACCCTGATCCTCTGTGTGCACATCTACTGATGTGTTCTGTATCTTATTTCTTTGATCTACATATCTGTTCTTCTGCAAATACCACACTGCCTTGATTACTACGCACAGTATAAACTTCAATGTTGGGCATAATAACTTACTTTATTATTATTTTTTTCAAAAATTTTTCAGCTGTTTGACATCCTGTGATTTACCGTACAGAATGGTCATGTCTACCTCTACAGAAAACCATGCCAGGATGTAGATAAGGATGTTGAAGCTATGGCTAAATAGGGGATGAATAACACTTTTGAATCTCCTAGTAAAGATGCTTAGAACTTTTAGTGTATCTAAAATTTTCAGTGTACATGTCTTTTGAATGTTTTATTAAATTTTACCTAAATATTTCATTTTCTTCAGATTGATTTAAAGTGGTATTGATTTAATTTTAAAATGTTTATTATTAATGCTTCAAAATATGAACTTGCTTTGCATTGATTTTGTATAGTGCAAACTTATTGAATTCACTTTTCAGGTCTATGAGATTTCTTGTAGATTTTCCAGGACTATATAGGAAGAAAATCATGTAGTCTGAATTGGGAAATATTTCTTTTTTCTTGTAGTGGCTAAATGATTTTATTTATTTATTTATTTATTTATTTATTTATTTATTTATTTATTTATTGGCAGATCCGGGGATTGAACTCAGGCCCTTGCGCTTGCAAGGGAAGTGCTTATTTCCCTGAGCCATCTTCCTGACCCCTGATTTTATTTATTTTGTTTTCTTAACTTATATAGTTATATGTTGGATAAGAGTGGTGAAAGGGTTGCACAACTTTGCCTTGTTTTCACTTTTAGGAGTGAAATATTGAGATTTTCACTGCTGAGATGTTAGATATAGGTATTTACAGATGTTATTTAGTAAGTTGAGAATACTCTTGTGTTCCTAGTATTCTAAGAGTTTTTGCTGATTTGTTTATTTGCAAGCAAGGATGGATAGCATATATCCATGGAATGCAAATTCTATAATTTCAGCGTGTTAAGGTTCTTTTATGGCTTAGTTGTATCAAGATTTGCTTACATTTCTGAGAAGTTGTTCTAAAATATTTTAAAACAATACCAAATAAATGAAGAAAAAGATATATTCTATGGTTGGGTGGAATGCTCTGTATATTTCCCTTGGTCGCCTGTCATACTGAGATCTATGTCCATGTTTACTAGAGGTTCTTTCACTTACATAGAATGTGTACATTGTGATTCAAAAGACAGTTAATGTTAAATTAAAATAAATATTTATTATAGTAAAATATAATTTGCCATGCATCACTCTGAAAATACTTCCTTTCACCTTGAACATACTCATGCCACTGTTCTTGCCATTTTATGAAGCAGTTCTGGATGTCCTTCTTGGTGAGTGCCTGAGGTGTAATAAAAAAAACAGAGAATGCAGCCGCTGAGTTCGATTCACCAGACCTCGAGCCACTGACAGACGTGACTTCTGTCTTTTTCCTGAAGTCCGAATGATCACAAATGGCAAATATTTGAATGAACTCAGGACATCCAGACAGCTACAACAGCACGGCTAGGACTGCCACAGCCGCTTTAGAAAACAGCAACAACAATGAGACAGGTCTGTTTGAGGGGGAAGCACTTTGAAAGGAATTAATGACAGCATATCTTTTATGGTAACAACTTTTTAAACCTTTAAACATTTAGTGTATTTTTAAGCTGCATTTTGTATCGTTGAAGTTCCAAGCTTTGTCAGCATGGATTTGTCTGTTTCTCCTTTTTGCTGTCTTTGGTTTTGCTCCGTGTGTCTTGAAGGTCTATCATTTCTATAGGAAGCAGGATATATTTATTTATTTATCTATTTTTACCTTTATTTTTTTATTTTATTGAAGTAAAAATATCATTGAGACAGTTTTAAGATACCTTGACAAGATGGACTTGATAAATTAATACATTGCAAACTGTTTTCATAATGTTTTGGTATCATAGAAGGTGCATACATGATATTATACTTACAGACATTATTATAGCATATGTCTCTTATCAGTAAGTTAAGAGAGTGTAGCTGTTTGCGTATCTTATTTTTTATACCTGAATTACACCAAAGATTCAATAATTAATACTTTCTACCTTGTTATTTTCCTTGTGGTTGTCCATAGTACTAGACCCAAAATAATATCCCGTCCAACCACCATTAGTACAAATCTTGCCTCTCATAGAATTATGTAGAAGCACAGTGTTATTTATCTCAACTGTACTGTCCATACACACACATCATGATTCTTCCTTTCTATACCCCTTCCTTTGTCTACACCTGTCAAAGATGGGCACTCCATTGTCATTCAACTAATTTAGGTACTTGAACTCAATGACACAATCCAACACTGTCCAGTATTCCACAACAATATTGAGTTATCTGAAGAAGTTGTCAACCATAGCCATTTATAGCTCAACTTATTATTATGACTCCATGGTGTATGCCTAATTTTTATACTTTTCT
>PVKA01045981.1:0-15209 GCA_004027165.1 Ctenomys sociabilis | reverse complement strand
ATCTTTTTTTTTTTTTTTTGTCTTTTTGAGACAGGGTCTCACTATGCAGTTCAGGCTGGCCTTAAGCTCACTTTGTAGCTCAGGTTGGTCTCGAACTCACAACAATCCTCCTGCCTCAGCCTCCCGAGTGCTAGGATTACAGGCATGCGCCACCATGCCCGGCTTCTCCTTATTCATCTTGGACCTCATCTCCCAGCTTCCACTGCGCTCTATGGCTTCTTCCATCACACACCCATCGGCCTCCTGACACGAACTCTCATGGGTCACTATAGTGAGCTCCAGGCCTCAGACTGAAGCCTCTCAAATCCAGGGTGCAGACAGATGCCAATCTGTAACTTCTTATACTTTTGGATGTCTTATGCTGTATTTCTTTCTCTAGTAAACACTCATACAAGCTACTATTAACATGTCTGTATTATTAAATGCTTAACAATGAGCATATGTGGGCTCTGTAACAAATGAGACAGGTGAGTCCAGATAAGCCAATAATCTTCAGTAATCTTCAGACGGACACCTGCCATGCAGTATTTAGTTCTGGCACAGTGCCCAGGCTGTTCAAGGATCTGGCTCCCTAGACAAATCAATGACACCTAAAATTAAGTGCACTGGCTCCAAAAGCTGAAAGGAAAGTTACATAATAGAAATTAATACATGTTTTGCCATGCGCAGTAGTGCACACCTGAGATCCCAGCTACTTAGCAGGGTGAGGCAAGAGGATCAGTTCAAGCCCAGTTTGAGATACACACTGAGACTCTATTTTAAAATAAAAAATAAAAAGGGCTGGGGTTGGTGGTAGAGCACTTGCCTGCTTTGTACATCCCCTGGATTTAATCCCCAGTACCACACAAAAGGAATAGGGAGGGAGGGAAAGAAGGAAGAGAAGAAGAAGGAAGAAAGGGAGGGAGGGAAGAAAGGGGGGAAGACACAAACCATCACTAAAATGTACCAATGGACACTTAGTTCTTGTATTTCATGAGATGACAATAAGTCACAGGAGCAAAATAATTCTTAACAATATCTTAAAAATTAAGAAAAATTTAAGCCCAGTTTGGGTAACTTAGTGACTTAACAAGTCCCTGACTCAAAATTATAAAAAAATTTAAAATGAAAAAAAGGACTCAGTATAAAAGCCTTGGATTCAATCTCTAGGAAAAAAACAAAACAAAACATCTTGGTTACAATCCACTGCATTTTTCCCCCCAAAATAAATCCACATTAAATGAGGAATGTCACTTTGATGAGCCTCACAGGGCAGGACAGGCTCTGAAAGGGTGCCCCAGGATGGTCCAGAGCACACCCCCCTACTCTCAGCTCTCCTTACCTCTTTCACATAAAAGATGATAATGAATTTCACTGTTGCAATTGCAGGTAGAAGCGGTGAGAAAAAGGCTCCGATCCAGCAAATGGTTTGCCCATACACAATCCCCAGGACGTTATCTGGGATGGCGAACTCCTGCTGTCCCCAGCACTGGATCAGCTTCCAGGAAGAGCAGTAGGTCACCAGGAGTCTGGAAACAGACCAGCCCACTCTTACCTGGGTCCGGGCGTCTGCCCAGGTGGCAGGGCCTTACCACCAAGTAAGGCCCTTTCCAGGGAAACTTGTCTTACAGGAATATAGTGGGCTCTGGAACCACTAAGACCAGGATTGGAGCCTTAGATCCACACTTAACATCCAAATCTATGAGTTCTTTGATTTCTTTGAGCCTCATTGTTCTCACTGGGAAAAGGGGAATTATAATATAACCCACTTCAGAGTTGTGATTAGCATAAATGAAACCAACAATCTCTACATATACTGGCTTGCCATCGGCACAAAAAGTACCGTGCACACACAGACTATAGTTTATAGGGACCCTACTACCTACCAGTGCCACTTCTCAGTATTCTAGAAGCTTCCTACAGAAATCCTAGTGCAAAGGCCCACAAGAAATATACACTGCACAGCTACTCGCAGCAGCATTGCCACGGATTAGCAAAGTACTGAAACAACCTAAATGCCATCAGTTGGTGCTGCATGAATAAACAATAAGCCATGGACACAGGAAACTGTCCTAGGACGGATGAGGAAAACCCATGTGCAGAGATATGGGAAGCTGTTCACCATGTTTTATCTTATGCGGGTGGGTGGGAAGCATGCTACTGACCCACATGGATGTACTCTGATCCCACCGAGATCAAGGACAGGTCCCAACAGGACAGGGTGTCTCCCTACCTGTGTACTTGTGTAAATGTGTGTGTATATATTTTTTGTTTTGAAGAACTGGGGATTTAACTCAGCGCCATCACAATGAGCTACATTCCCAGCCCTTTTCACTTGAAACGTTTCATCACGTTACCTGGACTGGGCTTGAAGCTGCAATCCTCCCGCCTCAGCCTCCTCCCAGAGTGCAGGGATTCCCAGAGGGCACCACCACACACAGCTCCTGCCTTTACACAGTATTTACAGACAATGTGAGTTCTCCCAGCGTGTTAGCGATGCTTTACCTGCGAGGAACGGCATGGGCAGGCTGGCTGGGGACGCTGCAACGGAAGAGAATTCCCACCACTCTCCAGGCTTCACTGCTTGTTTAAATTCTACATATTTAAAACTTTTAGCTGGCCAAATAGCTCAGCAGATTAAAGCACCTGGGGGTTGGATCCCCAGGCCTGCTGAGCCAGCCCTGCTCCAGGGCGCACTGAAACAGCAATTGAGACTGGGTGGTGTTGCAAGGTTGGAATCCCAGCTCTCTTGAGGCTGTAAACAGGAGCTGAGCGTGGTGGTGCAGGCCTGTAACCCCAGCACTTGGGAGGCTCAGACAGGAGGATTCTTGTGAGTTTGAGACCAGCCTGAGCTACAAAGTGAGCTTAAGGCCAGCCTGAACTGCATAGTGAGACCCTGTCTCAAAAAAAGACAAAAAACAACAACAACAAAAAAAAAAACAAAAAAAAAAAACAGGAGAATCACTACAAGTCCAATCTAGTAGTGAGATCCTGAACACCCTTCCCTAAAATACAACAACAACATAATAATAATAATGATAATAATACAAAAAGTAATTTTGTTTCTTAATAAAAAAAAATAAAACTTTTAGGAGCTAGGGAGATAGCTTAGTGGAGTAAGTGCTTGTCTGGCAAGCACAAAGTTTGATTCCTGGTACCACAAAAAAAAAAAAAAAAACTTTTAAGTAGCACCTATTTATATTGCATTTGTGTATTTTTTTTTTTTTCATATTTCTTTCAGGCTTTTTTTTTCTTCATTTAAGTATTTCATACAGGGTCTCACTGTGCAACTTGGATTCATAGTGATCCTCCTGTTTTCAGCCTCCCCAGCGCTGGGATTATGGGTGTGTGCCACTAGGCCCAGACTGTCAAGGGCTCAGCGTGCCCTGGGGTGGGGCTGGTATGGCATGTGGGATTGGGGATCAACCCTGGCCCTGCCCTTGCCAAAGCAGGCTCCTAAGTGTACGGAGCTATCTTGCCAGCCCAGCTTTTAGATTTCTTAAAATAACATAGAGAAGACCATTTTCTTCCTACTTCATAATACCTAATACACATTTTGGTCCGTCCTTACACTTACAGTTTCTCATACTAGAGAAACAATGTGGTATTTACACATGTGGGTTTGATTTGTAAGTTTCTGTTTGATGTTTGTTTTTAACATTAATAATGTTAAATCCAGGCACATGTCTGGATTATCTGCATGTGTAGGTAAAAAAAAGTTAAGGCAAGGGGAGAAAAATAAAAACAACAAAACACAGTCACAATGGGGACCATTAATGTGTTGTTGAGTTGTGTACCATGCAGCGTGTCCAGAGCTTCCATCTGCAATCTCTCTTTTAATTCTCACAAAGCTGCGAGATGGTTTCACGCAAGGAAGAGCTAAGAGCTTGCCCAAGGTCACCTGACTAGCAAGGAGCAGTGTTGGGGCCTGAGCCCAGCTGAGGAGATGCAGTCTCCACTGCAGCCTAGCAGGCCACAGTGCCGCTGGCAATGGCATGGCTGTGCAGATGGCAGCACATAATCTCCAAGCTTTATGGGAAGCAGCACAGCGCCTGCTCCGCACGCATCTTCAGACAGGCCCTCTGTGGCTCGGTAGCCCGGCACACGGGCATCTGTGGCTCAGTTATCAGTGGTTCCCCGGAGACTGAGGACTCATGGACCACTCTGTGGAGAGCGGTTATGATGGGAGCCTCCGGTCAGAAGGTGAGAGGTTAGCGGGAGCCCTGTATACTTACTTCCTAGGGAAATCCACGAACAGCGTCACAGCCAAAATGATGATGAAGTCGAAGATCATCAGCTTGTACATTTCCTGCCCAACCTGGGTCTCCCAGCACTGAAACCAGAGAGGGTGAGAGGCAACAGGAGACCCTTCTTTTGGCAAAGGAAGCCAGACACTCAGATCCCTCCCCATCTCCAGATCCTGGTGCCTGAGCTCCAGCACAGACATAAGCATCCAGGCCAGGCCCACCTCCTAGCTAGAGCTAAAAGAAATGCAAGTGAGAATCAGGCCCATGATACCCCCTCTGCCCAGCAGGATGCCACCCCAGTGACTTACTGGGTAGAGTTTCTGGTTGTAGCCACAGAGTTCACACGTGGTGTCATCACAGGATGTGATCTTGGAGCCGAGTGTGAATACCAGCACACAGATGGTGGCCAGCCGCATGAATACACACCTCCAGGAAGAGAGGAAAGGGGAAAG
This sequence comes from Ctenomys sociabilis, assembly GCA_004027165.1. NCBI lineage: Eukaryota > Metazoa > Chordata > Mammalia > Rodentia > Ctenomyidae > Ctenomys > Ctenomys sociabilis. Next base: position 10,531 of record PVKA01045981.1, on the reverse strand, counting down.
GAGAGGGAGCCATCAGGCCAGGCCAGCCCTTGCCAGCACCAAAACCAAAGCAAGCCGAAAGGTGGGCACAGGGCTTCTGGTGAGGACGATGAAAAAGTCCTGCACATGAATGACAATCTTGGAGATGGTGACAGTAGCACATCACATGAACTTAACGCCACTAAACTGCATACTTAAAAATCATTAAAACTACCAGGTGTTGTGGTGCACACCTACAATCCCAGCACTTGGGAGGCTGAGGCAGGAGTAGACTGCCATGTATTGAAGGCCAGCCTGGCAGGCCTGGGAAAGGCAGTCTTGTAAAAACTTCTGTGTGTCCTCCTCCACCTTACCCATAACAATTTGTTATGGTGCAACTTCCATCTCTTCCCCGAAGTCAAAAGTGGCCATGAAAGGTGAACACCGTGGGTCAAGCCAGCCACATGAGCTGAAGAGGAAGCCCTCCAGCATGGGAGGCTGAGGGGTAAGTGTACTTGAAGCACAGTGGAGTGTTCTGAGTGGGATTTTTTTTATCATGATATAGTATTTAAACCTTCATCATTATTTTTATTACAGCTCATGTTTTACTACAGATTTCTTTTTTTTGCTGTACTGAGGATCAAACTCAGGACCTTGCACTTGCCAGGCAGGCTGATGCCACTGAGCTATCTCCCCAGCACTACTACAGACTTTTTTTTAAAACAAAAAGGATCCCTACACTGGGACTCCTGATGACATGATAATGGGAGTCCTGGAGTGGAAGACAATTGCTGAGAACTTGGCACTGCTGACGAGGTTTCCACAGCAAAACCACTGCAGGGGACTAAGAAAGAACTCAGTCAGAATTTACAGAGTGGTTCGCAGACAGCAAACTGCATCCAGAATAGGAGACACTCTACAGAGCAAGGGACCCGGGTTACTTCCACAATGGCATGACAAAAAGGATAGAAAAAAATTCTTGAAAAGCAAAAAGTGGGAGGGGAGAGGAAGGGGATGAAATGCTTCTGGGTTCTGTCCCTGGGACATCTCCCTGGGAATGTGATCGATATACTGCAAACACGTATTAGGTAAAACTGCAAAAAGGACAGCCTATAGGAGATTATGGAATAAATGTAATATGCTAATAAAAACACCCAGAATTTTAACAAGGAAATAAAGAGGAACTCTTGCACCAAGCACATTGAACATGTGCAGCTTATGTGGACTGTGATTTGAACAAGCCATCTGCCACCCTGTCAGGGGTGACTGACTTCATCCTAAGAGCAGGAGATGTTCATGGAGAACAAGTTCTCCTCACTTGGAAAGAGACTGAAGTGTTTATGGGCAAAATGACCTATGGTCTGGGACTTGATTAAACAGTCTAGCAGCAGGGAGCTAAATGGATGGAGGGAGGGGGGCAAGCCAGAAGCTGTGGGTGGTACACACCTGCGACTCATCACTCTGGGGGGGCTAAATGAAGGGATGGCAAGTTCAAGCTCAGTCTGCCCAACTTAGTGACTTAACCAGACCCTGGTTCAAAATTTAAAAAAAATTTTTTTTTGTCTTTTTGAGACAGGGTCTCACTATGCAGTTCAGGCTGGCCTTAAGCCCACTCTGTAGCTCAGGCTGGTCTCGAACTCACAACAATCCTCCTGCCTCAGCCTCCCGAGTGCTGGGATTACAGGCCTGCGCCACCATGCCCGGCTTTAAAATTTTTTAAAGAGCTGGGGTGCAGCTCAGTGCCAAGGCCCTGTGTCCAATCCCTATCATCAGAAGGTGGGGGCGAAGGGTTGGGGATGGTTGAAACTTCATGATGAGCACGTGAAGGCCCACTGGATCATTTCTTCTGTTTGAAAATTTCTGAAACAAAATCTTGTTGCTGTTGTTGTTTCTAAAGTGCAAATACAATCTCGGGTACTTGAGGCGCACAGTGAAAATCCTCCCGCTCCACACAACCCCCTCCCAGCCAGCCCTCTTCACTCCTTTGCCTTATATCTGTCAATTGTGACTTCTTCCTGGCAATATCTGATCCTAGAAGCCCAGCCCTGCCCTCAGCTAACCCAGGGACCAAAGCATAACCCGCAGGAGTAGACCCTGAAGTCAGAGAGGTTGCCCTGCACGCACAAATTCTGATGCCTCTTCCACAGGTGAAGGAAGATTCTCAGCACAGCAGGAAAATAGGCACAACTGAGCAGCAATAATTGCCATGGGCAAATGGTCCTCTGCAGTTAGACCTCACCTAAGAATTGTCAGCCGGATCTCAAAGCCTGGGGAATAATCCTCATAGTGAATGATCTTGGCAAAGATGATCGGGGTAATAAAATTGGCCAGCGTAATCACAATGGATGGCAGGTACAGTACCAGCAGGTTCTCTCCAAAAACCATCTGGTCAATTTCCTAGGGAAATGGAAACACAAAGGGAACTGATACACAGTTCAACAGTGCAGGTTTGGCAAATGTTATGGTTTGTGTCTAGTAGTTCCTCAAAGCCTCCTGTGGTCACAGGGCAGCCTCTGGAGTTGGTGGTTGATTACTGTGGGTGCGGATGCTGCACTGGCCCTGGGGCAGGTCATTTGCATTACAAGGTAAGGAGGGAAGAGAAGCTACTGCCTGAGCTGCTGCTACCTCTCCCTTTGCACTCCTGCTCTTTGCCACGGAAGCCATGGAAGGTTGCCTTCTGCTCTGTGATGCTCTACCTTGGACCCACCGGAATATGGACTGAAACCTCCAGTAACTGTGAGCTAAGTAAACCTTTCCTTCCTTCATTTTGGGTATCAGGTATTTGTCCCAGCAACAAGGGAAGAGTAACTGAGACAACAAACAAGACTGGTTTGTCAATCAAAATAGCCTCTGAATGTCATTCAGAGAAAGCTATTTCCTTCCTCAAGCAAGCAAACAGAGATACCTACAATCTCTCTGGAAGAAAAATGGACTCTTTTATTTTTTTGGTGGAACTGGGGATTGAACTCAGGCCCTTGTGCTTGCCAGGGAAGCGCTTATTCTACTGAGCCATCTCCCCGGCCCCAACTCTTTATTTTTTAATTTTTAAAAATATTTTATTTATTTATTCATTTGACACAGGGTCTCACTACATAGCTCAGACTGTCCCAGCCTCCCAAGTGCTGCCAGCACAGCAGGCAGCAAGTTAGATAGAAATATTATAGGCAGGCAGACAGGGTCAGTCCCTTGAAGGAAACAACAGCCCTCAAGGAAATAACAGCCAGGAGCCTTATAATTGTGGGAAGGATGGAGGCCCCTGCTGTAAATCAAACCTAAACACTGGCATCTAGGATTTATCATTACTCAGGAAGAATTATTGTCTGAAGGCCACCCGATAAGGTCCTGTTTTACACTCATGCCTGCTTACCACATGACTCGATACCTCATTTGGTCTTGGGCCTAATCAGTTTTCCCTCAGCAAATGATGCTTGTAATCCCATTTGTTGTCTATAGTTGTGTCCCACCCCGCATCCACCTAAGTGAGACCCTTTTGTCTCTACCTCAGCCCTGCATAGTTTTGCCCCATAAGAGTAACCTAAAAGACAGCTTCCTGGGCAACCCGCTTGGGTCCCCCTTCTGTCCCTCTCCAACAGCTTTCCTTTCCAATAAAGTTTTACCTTCAGCCTCTGTTTGTTCCTAAAATTCATTCTTTGGTTTTAGAGAACATGAACTCATCCAGGTCAGATGGGGAGTTTCACTTCCCTATATCAGGATTACAGGTGTGCACCACCATGCCCAGTTTTAGGGCCGGCACAGGGTTCCTGGGGTCCTGGGACCAGCACAGCATGCAGTATCAGTACCGGGGATCACGCCTAGGTCCTTGTGCTTGCCAGGCCAGTGCTTAGACCATCAAACTCTTGTAGGCAGCTGAGTTAGATAGAAATATTCTAGGCAGTTAGACAGGGCCAGGCCCTCAAGGAGACAAGATGGCAGACAAAGTGACTTTGCAACTTGGAAGACAGGCACTCCCTATGGACCACACCTCAAGACCAAGACAAAAGAGGAAACACAGCTACATACTTCCCTAGAGATGGGCATCAGAGATTGATATTCTAGATAGGTATCAATCACTTTGAGAGAGCCTAAATGAGTCACTACCCAACCCCCAACAGGAAGAGACCCTGTCCCATATTCATGCCCGCTTGCTGTGTGACTCACTTCCCCATGGTACCGGATTTAATCAATTTTACCTGAGCAATGGTGCTTGCAATCCCATTGGTTGACCATTGTTTTGTCCTACCTCTTGTCCACCTAAGTGTGTTCCCCTGTCTTTACCACCTTAGTCCCGCCTCACCACATGACTTTCCTCTATAAAAGTCCCTGGAAGAGACAGCTTCGGGGGGAACTACCCACTCGGGCACCTCTCTTGTCCTTCTCTCCGACAGGAGCTTTCTTTCCCTCAATAAATCTATTCTGCTCATAACTTCTGTTTGTTCTTAAAATTCATTCTTCGGTTTTAAAGAACACAAACTCATACAGGTCAGGTCCAGAGATCGTTTTTTCCCTATGTCATTTGGAGGTCACCCACCCGAGATCAGTTTTTCTCCCTGTATCAAAACTATCTCCCCAGCCCAGAAAAATGGATTCTTAAGGTACAGCATGAGGTGGGGCTAGAGATAGCTCAGTGGTCCAGCACCTGCTTGGCAAGCGTAAGGATCCCAGTTCAATCCCCAGTACCGCCAGCCATGCTGGCTCCAAGCTGAGCCTGCTATCAAACCCAGGCATGGTGGCACATATCTGTAATCCCAGCACTGGGGAGGATGAGGCAGGAGGATCACTACAAGTCTGAACTGTACCAAATAAATGAATAAATACATAAATGTTTAAAGAATAGAATTAAAGACTTTTTTTTCTTTGCGGTACTGGGGATTGAACTCAGGAACCTGGGCTTGCCAGGCAAGCACTTATTCTACTGAGCCATCTTCCCAGCCCAAGACATTCTTTATGAATGAATAAATTACTTTCAAGGATGTACTAGTCATGATTTGCAAATCTTCTTTGAAAGTAACAGACCACTCAGCTATAAATATAGCTAGGAAAAAAATTTCTTAGCCTTCTTATAAGTATAGTCATGCAAGTAAATTCTGGGAGCTGAGTGCAACTTTTAAGTCAGACTCTAGATCACATCTCACAAAATGCAGAGTTGTATTCTCAAATCTTGCATCTTTGCCTCTAGGTAGAACGTGGATGTAGTAGTGAGTTCACTGTACCACACAGAAAGAAGACACAAGGGGCTGGGGGTGGTGGTGGAGACACAAGAGAGATGAAACCTGGGTCCTGATGGGTAAGTTCATGAAACAAAGCCACTAATATCTTGGGTTTTTTAAATTACTGCTTGTTTAGGTAAACTAAGGCACTGGCCTGCTAAGTAGAATAATAGCAAATAAAAACACAGGCAATCTACCCTGAATCAGAATACTGTATATTCCAGGAAAAATAGGTATGTATCTCAAAAATGTTCTACAATTTCTCTCTCTCTCTTTTTTTTTTTTTGCAGAACCAGGGATTGAACTCAGGCCCTTGTACTTGCCAGAGAAGTACTTATTCCACTGAGCCATCTCCCTGGCCCCTACAATTTCTCTTTTAAGTGGAAGTTTTATCATTTTTGATTTTTGCTTCTCTGTCATATCAGCCAAAATTATACCCCCACTTTTATATTTGGAAATGATGATAGTATCTATCAGTATTCTAGTTTACAGTGTATTTAGCGTAATGCCCAACAGAAAGCAGACTGAATGGACTCTGCAGGTGCACTTACTTTTTTCATGTGCTCCTGTGAGAAGGTAGTTGCTAAGTAGATTGCATAAAAGCATACAGCTAGCACAGCCAGCACAATGCAGTTCAAAAACATTCTCAAAGAGTAAATGCGTATCGTCTCCTCTGAGGTCCTCTGTGCTATTTTCTGCCGTATTCTCTCTTCTTCCAGATCTGCCTGAGGAGCAAAGAAAATACAGTGAATTCTAATTCCCATCCATCTTTAGGACTTCCTTGATTTTCTTTCTTTCCTTTTTTTGTATTTTTAGGACAGGGTATAGAGGGTCTCATTGCGTAGATCGGACTTGTAGTTATCCTCCTGTTTACAGCCTCACAAGTGCTGGGATTACAGGAATGTGCCACCACACCCAGTCTCAATAACCATCTCAGCACACCCTGGGACAGGGTCAGCACGGCAGGCCTGGGGAACTAACCCCCAGCCCCTGGGTCTGCCTAAGCAGGTGCTTTAATCTGTTGAGCTATTCAGCCAGCCCAGGACTTCCTTTAAATATTCAGATCACCCAAGGCTCACTCCCAATATTCTGGTTTCTCTTCAGATCATATAAATCTTTTGCCTTTTACCAAGACTCACTGTCAGGCTAAGTCCCATTAGATTTTATCTTTTATGTCTACTAAGTGCACTAAACCATACATATAGGCACTAAACTGTACCTATATTTATCTATATGAAATACCATGTAAGTAGATGTTATCTTTTAAGTTTTGTAGTCTCTGCTTTTTAATGGGAAATATGATCTGTTTATATTCAGGATAAAAAACAACAACTTATTTCCTTCCCTCGTACTGTATTAAAACTTTGATTTGCTTGCACAAATTTCTTTTTTGCTTGCTTGTTTGATGGGGGTTGACCGAGAAGCTACTCATTACTCCTTTTTTCTTATCAATTTAGAAATTTTCTTCTACTTTTCATGTTCTTTCCCCTTTAGCCTGTCACAGCTTTCCCTCTTCAGTCCAGTTTCTCCTGCATAAACAAAACCTAGGACAGTCCTCGCGAAGGGAGAACATAACAGTGTAAGACAGCAGCACATGGAGAAGACACTGTCTTCGCCCCTCTGCGTGTGTCCCTGCCTTAGGTTCCAGGTCATCAACCCCAATAAGCTGTACACCTCAGAAAACTCCTGAAAACAACACAGGAGAAGCTTGCTGGCCTCCTGAGACAGGCTGGCCCCCACACAGACCCTGCACAGGCTGCATGCTCAGCCTTCTGAGGCGTGGCCCCGCTGCAAGAGCCCTCAGGGGGGACCCCACAGTACTCACTCGGAGCTCATACCGCAAGCTGCTGTGCTTCAGTTCAGCCATGCTGCGGTTGGTGATGCAGAAGTCCCAGCCAGCGAAGACCTTGTTGCAGTAGCTTTGGAAGTACTCCTCACTGCGAATCAGGTTGACTTTAAACCCTTCCACTGACCTGGCCCCAAAACACAAGCATCCTGATGAGAGCAGCAGCAAAACACAGGTCCATGCGTTGGCTTCATCTGACATCAGGGAAGCTGCACATGGCTGTCTGGCACATTCTGACATGGTCAAGTTTTGGAGCCTTCTAGAGGTGCGGCAGTTGGCCAGGCATCTCACTGATAAAAACCACCTCCATGAACCTATAACTTCTACAATGGCTGGAACAAAAACCAGACCATATTTTTCTCCAGTCAGAGTTTATTGGTACATTTTGGTCACACTCATCATGCAGAATTTGTACCTGTACAGGTTATAACTTGATTTTTTTTCCCCATTCCCCTCCCTTCAACCTCTGCTTCCCTATTTACAAAAGCTTTGTTTCCATTGTTTTCTTTCTTTTCTCATTCCCAGGCCATTTTAATATAGATGAGAGATGCTACATGATCTAGTTCTGTCCAGTCTCCTCATAGGAAGCCGCTCTAATAGTTTTCACACCTTTCATAAACCTCTAAGTCTTGCATGTGCCTCAGGGCCTCTGTACGTGATGGTTCCTGTACTCTCTTCTGGTACAGTTCTCCCTTGACTTCCCACAGCCATCTCCTTGTCATCTGCTACAGACTGGATCCTGAGTGTCCCTTCAGATGCCCACGTGCTGAAGGCTTGGTCCCCAGCCAGCGCACTTCTGGAGCAGCAAGGACACTTAAAGAGGTGGGGTCCAGGAGGAGAAAGTTTGGGAGGGGTGTGCCCTTCAACTGGCTGATGAGGACCCGCCTCTTCCTGTTTTTCTCTGCTTCCTGGCTGCCCTGAGGCAAGCATGTGCCTGGCCTGTGCTCTCACCCTGATTTACTAGACTACCACTAGCCCAGTGTTTTGTTTTGTTTTTTGTCTTTTTGAGACAGGGTCTCACTATGCAGTTCAGATTGGCCTTAAGCTCACTTTGTAGCTCAGGCTGGTCTCAAACTCAAAACAATCCTGCCTCAGCTTCCCGAGTGCTGGGATTACAGGCCTGCGCCACCACGCCTGGCAACAGGCCCAGTGTTACGGTTGGTGCATAGGTGTCCCCCCACAAAGCTTCACGCAGTCTTGGGGCAGCTTCTGGAGTTTGTGTTTGGTCATTGTGGGTATGGACGCTGCACCTGCCCTGGGGCAGGCAATTTGCATTTCAATGTAAAGAGAAGAAAAGCTAGGGGCTAGAGCTGCTGCTACTCCTCCTCTTGTGATCTGGCTCTTTGCTGCCACCAAGAAAGGTTTCCCTCTGCTACATGCTGCTCTGCCTTGGACCCAGCTGAATATGAACTGAAACCTGCAGTAACTGCAAGCTAAATAAACCTTTCCTTCTTTCATTTTGAGTTCGGGTATTTGTCCCAGCAATGAGAGAAGAGTAACTAAGACATCCAGTCACAGGGCAAAGGGACTGTGGACTGAAATTCCTGACTCCAAGAGCCAAAATAAACCTTGCCTTCTTTTAGGCAAACTACCTCATGCTTTGTGTTACAATTACAGAACTAATATACCTTCTTTCAGATTTCAGCTCCAGTATCTCCTTTAGGATACCGCATCTCCCCACTTAAAACTGCAAACCGTTCTTCAAATTAGTCCCTTTAATTTTTGACAGCAATGAACCTAATCCAAAATCATCTTGTTTATTCACTTGCTGCTTATATCCTCTCACTCTGACTATATTACAAATCCCTTGAGGACAACTGGATATCTCCCCTCCTTTGTATGTACAATGCCTACATCACACTTACTCACCTAGTGGATAAATGCACGAATAAATAACTTACATAGTAAGTGAAACAAACATGTAGTGGGCACCTGTTCGGGCCAGATGCAGCTCTTACATATTTCACAATTTTTATTCAATCAACTGCTTTCATGTAAAATATACTCTAGCATTGATGATATTAAAACACCAAATGTCACGCATAGGCCTCTAGATGAAACAGGCTATTTTTAGAACTTGCTAGGGATGTATGAGGACAATAGAAGTGAAAGGTTTATTATGAACTGTGCCAGAGATCACTGCGAAGAATATACATCAGACCCACTTGAGATACTTTCCCCTAGTACACATTCCTAAATGATTTCAGACCCTAAGATGTTTAACTCAGTCAGCATCCTGTGGGGTAGAGAAATACAAGTTTTACTATGTTTGGGCCATCTTATCCTGTGACTAAAATTATTAAAGGAATTAATGTGTTATCCTATAACCCTAGCCTTGCCGTGGACGATGCATCAGAGGACTAGCACCGGAACGAACCCGAGCTAAGGAGTCTCCTCAAAGGATTCCTGCGCCTGTGATCCCGGGAGTCACGGGCTGATGGCAACGTGACTACTACTTCATGGGGCTGTCACCACCCTAGAGATGCAGAGCCGCAGAGCTACAGGAGCCCCTCTTGCTTTCGATATTATTCCTACTCCATAGCTTTTTTTTTTTTTTTTTTTTTTTTTTTTGTGGTAACGGGGATTGAACTCAGGACCTTGGGCTTGCCAGGCAAGTGCTTATTTTACTGAGCTATATAGCTATTTCTTTGTTCCTCTGAAATTGACTTTTTTTCTTTCCTTTGATTTGTGCTTCATTCTATTTCCCCTTTGTCACATTTGGCCAAAGTTGTTTCTGCCACTTACAACCCAGTAGATATCTAACTAACATAAATACCAAAGCAGAGCTAAGGGGTGTTGGAGGAGGGGTGTGGAATTTCCAGACAAGTTAACTCCAGGTTGCTACTCCAGTCCCAAATGCTTACTTCAATATCTTCCAGGTCTTCTCAGGTGCCAATACACTCACCAACCTTTCCCCACTAAGCCCAGCCAAGACTTCCTCCTCCTCTGGGCAATGCTCTCAGATTCAACAGAGCTCTAAGAGATTCCAGCCATCAATTCGAGGAGAATACAATGACCAGATAATCTTACCTTTTCACTATCCAAAGCAGGCTGAGGGCCAGGTAAGCAATCGTGCTTATCAAATAAGCGAGGGGCAGGTCATAGGTGAAATTCTGAAATTTTATACCATTAATAGTGTAATGTCCATAAAAGAGGCTGGTCTCCTCCAAAAAGCCCTGAAACAAAGCCAAGGGTACGAGGTCAGCCTGGTCGATTCAGTGCAGGCAACTAGAAAAGCAGTTTGTGTCTCAAGGAACTCACACTGAAATAACTAAATCTGTCACTATAACCCTTGACAACAGAACAGCCCCAGAGATATAGGCATCAAGAAAACCTGAGCTTGGAGCCGGGCATGGTGGCACAGGCCTGTAATCCCAGCACTCGGGAGGCTGAGGCAGGAGGATTGTTGTGAGTTCGAGACCAACCTGAGCTACAAAGTGAGCTTAAGGCCAGCCTGAACTGCATAGTGAGACCCTGTCTCAAAAAGACAAAAAAAAAAAAAAAAAAAAAAAAACAGAAA
>PVKA01045980.1:0-15219 GCA_004027165.1 Ctenomys sociabilis | reverse complement strand
GTACCCTAGGATCTTTGAGAAAGAAAAGAACAGGGAATAGGGATCTCTGGTCCTGACCCAGTGATGATGAGAAGTGAGGCAGGACATCTTGGATAAGACTACCTGAGTGATGCAATACAGCTTCCTAATCTTTCCATCAAAGTTCTGTCCTGCAGGCCCACCTCCAATCAGAGAAAATAAAACTGAGGTCATGTATGGGGCTATAATTCCAGGACTTATGTAAAGACAGAGACACGGATTGCAGGGACACTGCACCCTAAATCAAAGGGTAACTCTGTCTACATACCAGCCTTTGGGGGATGCAGTGCACCTTGGTCTGTACATCTTAGTTTCTGACAGCAGAGGATGGTGTTGAGCATAGTGTTGGCTTAGGTCACCATATCCAAGAACACAAAAATGGCCTTGCATGGCAGTCTAGGATACATTCCATTTGTACAATAATTTTCAAATTATGACCAATACATGATACCATTTTGCCTTTCTGGAAAGGATGTCATGTCATTTTCCATTAACTCATTCAATGTCCATTATCTGAGGACTTCAGCTTTCATTGTAGACATCTTTCACATATTTAGTTACACTGGCTCCCACATAGTTCACTTCTCTCAGCACAAGTTTCACAATTATTGTTTCTCATACATCTTTGTGGAGTTCATTAATTGTTTTCAGGCTAGTATTCATTTTTCTCTGTTGACTGTGTACAATTCCATAGAAGTAATTTTGAAATATAGTTCTAGCAATCATTTATTGGCATGTTTTAGGTCTTGTATGCAGAAGATTGTATCATCTGCAAGTCATGATAATGTAGATCTTTCTCTCATATACACATGTGTTGATTTCTTTCCATTAGTTACATTTTGTTACTAATATGCTCCACATAATTTTCACCAAGAGTGATGGGAGTGGACATCCTTTCTTTAAGCCTGATTGTTTAGAAAATGATTCCCCTTTAATTCATTTTATCTGAGCTTGGTGACTGGATTTTCATAGATTTCTTTTGGAAGACTGGAATGAGATTCATCTCTACCCAATTTCTTCACAGTTCTCATGGTAGCATAAAATGGGATTCTACAGCTATGGGCATCATCATATATGATGTGTCCAGGATTGTTTTATGTTTTTCATGAAATTATTGATTTATGCATACTTTAACATCCTTAAAAAAGTGTAGTGCAGCCTCCTTTTCAACTATATATGGATATGATGATAATTAGTTACCAGAATCTTACAAAAGGTGGCACATGGATATTCATGAATCTGATCAAACTGAAGTTCTCTTATTTACTTGTATTTACTCTGCTTTTCAGATCAGGGTGAAGCTTTTTTCCAAGAATGACTTTAGGAATCCTGCTTTCCATTCCTCTTTTTAGGACTTTTTGGAGTATATTCTTGAGATCTTCTCAAAATTTCTTGTACCATTCAGGAGAGACATGAGATTTTTTGATTGGACCATTTTACTACATAAATTTCTCACTTTTATTTTTTTAATTTATTTTTTATTTTATTGAAGTATATATATATATATATATATATATATATATATATATATCAGACAGTTTTAAGACACTTTAACAAGACAGATTCGATAAATTAATACATTGCAAACTGTTTTCATACTGGTTTGGTATCGTACACAGTGCATACATGATGTTATACTTACAGACATTATAATAGCAGATGTCTCTCACTTTTATTGACTTATATAGACTTACTCATATGCTCTTGTTTTCTGTTTTGTATTTTATTGGAAAACTCCAATTGAATCTTACACTATCCTGAAATTGTACTATCTGTAGAATTTCTCTGCAATATTTTTCATTGTAGGAGTTTGCAGTAGATACTGCACATCATGGAGAATTTTACATGCATAATGCATCTTTTTAATTTTCTCATGCATTCACTGCACCATTTAAAAAGCTGTATTTACCTCTTTTCCCCTTACTTTTTTAACCTTTAAAATCATTTAGTTCCAGCCCTGTTCCTGGCACCTGCTGTTCGCGTTGTCATTCAGCATGATATTATTCCTTACAAATATTTTTCTTTAACTTAGATCCATGTTTATAGTTCAGGGTTCTCACGCAAAAGAAACAAACTATTTTTAACTGGTGTGAAAGATGTACTTCACATGAGATATGGACTCAATTTGCATCCATTAATATAATATATCTTCTGTTAATTTTTACTTTTCACAAAGTATTGCTTTATTATATATAAATGCCATATTTTGTGTATCTCTTCATTTGTTGATTTGCATATGGGCTTTTTACAACATAAAATTTATAGTAGCTCATTCATGGTAGTGTTCTCTGTAGATTTGAACAGTCCAGCTAGTGCAATCCAGATGCCTAGAGATCTACATTTGAAACAGTGGTTTGGTCAGGCACAGCTGGATTTTTCCAAGGTGTTCATATCAAAACTCTGTAGATGCTGAATTCCTGTTCCTCAGCACTCTGCTATCACACAATACTGAAGCACTGAGTGAAGCCCATTCCTGTAAAATCTGACCTCACACAGCCTGAGTTCCCTTGTTATCAGTGTAGAAGTCCCTCATGTATGGTTCAGTAGGAACTGTTATCATGTGTCCCAGTTTGTGAGTGAAAGAAGTCATGGAGTTCAGTACTTTGGCCCAAGCAGAGACCACAAGTAAGCAGAGGGATCAATGTATGGTCAGTAATGGGGAGACTCCAGTAGCTGACAGGACCAATGTGTGGACTTTCCTGAGGAGAGTGACTGCCAGCAGACAATAAATTGCAGACTCACAGGCTTCCTGAACAGTAGGTAACCTCTAGAAAGTTATTGGTAACAGGAATACATCAACCTTAGCCCAGGAAAAGTCTTCAGTGTGTGAAGATCCTTGTCTCAAAAAGAGGAAAACCTTTACCTCAGGGGCTGGGGAGTGAGGAAAGGTAGGCTCTGACATGAGGACGCTGAAGATAGTGCAGAAACACACATTTATTTTCCCATTGCTAAGACTCATTATTCGCCATCTGAAGTTTATTGGAAGAGAATGGGATTTATGGCTACAATTTGCAGAGTTTCCATGTCATATTTATTCAATCATCTCTGAGGCAGAATAGCAGAGAAAAGGCATATAGGGAAGAAACTTGCTCCCACAAGTCCTCCAGGATTCACAAGGTGAAGGTGGAGCATGGATGAAAATTACAACATTCTTGGTTCACCCAGTAACAGTTGTGTTACTAAAAGCTCATCCTATACCAGCCTGTGAGTTCTTAGCCCCTGTAATATGAGTATCATCCAGTCAAACTGCCTATGATCACTGCAAATGAGAGAAACAATCCAGAATAATGCTTTAGTAAGTTTCCTGAATCACAGGACGGATGGTCACAGGCCCTGATGTCAGAACAGAACTACTAATGAGGGGCTGACATGTTGGATGTCTGCTCACTTCCTTTGACAGTGCAGGGGCTCGCAGGAACTCAAAAGAGTAGATCTGAATTGTTATTTCGTGGTTGTCTCAGAGTACTCTATGTGGTCAGTAACACAAAATGACCAAGCCTGTGCCAACAGTGAAGAGAAGATCCCCAAATGAGGTTTAGTTTACTGTTTCCTGAATACGAACAGAGAGATTGTTTTCTGACATTGTATACCTGCTTGATGTAATGCCAGGTAGCTTACTATGGCTATCAGGCTGAGGCTGTTTTCTTAGATCTGCCTCATTGGTCTCCATGAGTTGATGGTCTTAGTAGAAGGCAGCTGAAAGCAGGAATACAGACTTAGGTTCCGAGCATCTCTCAGTGATCTATCTGAGACAGATTGAATGCACTCACTTGAATAGGAAGCATGCCTTCTTCACCTGGTCACTTTTTTCAACTGAAGATAGATCGAGTCAACATGGGTGACTCCTATTACCTCACATTTTCTTTGTGTGTGTCACTCCAATATTGCTTTATTTATACAAGGTATTACCAAGTCATTACAGAGCACACCCTAAACATAACTGTTCTTCAAGGTAAACATGTAACAGTATACCTTTCCTTGAGCACATGGACACCATAAAATTTTGAAGATTTGACTTGTTTTCCCAAGAGTTGATGCCATAAATGGTGTTCGTACAGCAATTTATTCACTATGCAGAAGGGAGACAATTCTGTCCTGAGACTTTGCTAAAGTTAGTGGAAGTCTAGTAAATAGACACTGCTCAAGAATATTTGAGTTGGCTGGGTAGAGGACATCATAATATATCCAAAATCATGGGGCCATCTAAACTGTACTCCAGCCCTACTGGAACAATTGGGTTTATAGATGTATGATAACTTTCCACAGACAGCATTCCTCATTGCCTACTATAGCCTCTGAAGGAGTCAGTGATGAAGGAATTATTTTGTGTCAGTGTCCTCATCTGCACCAGAGGTGAGTGGCAGTCCTTTCAGTGAACTGATGATTGAACCTACCACAGAAAGTACATATCATGATGTCCTGGTTTCCTAAGTCACATTACATTTCCTATAGTCTTCTCCTGTGACTTCTATTTTGGCCTGCAAACATCTTCAGTTTGTATCCCAAGATCATGAGGATGGGTCCTGTGAAACGTAGGGAATGCCACTGAGAGAGTATCTGAAGTGGGCCTTAGTGGGAGGCAACAAGTTTGTGATTCTGAGCTGAGGAAACTGAAATCCCTCCTCTCTCCTCCTATCATCTGACTCCCCAATAAGCATGGCTTCTTGTCTCCACAGAATAACATTATGACTCATCTTCAGGGAAACCAAGGCAAAATCCTCTGTGGAGCCCATCTTGACAAGAGTATTGCACAAGGCCTCAGTCTTATGCAGGGTCTCCTGCATGAGGAGGAAGCAGCAAGCACCACTACCTCTGTATCCTCTTCCTCCCATACCTTAATGTGGGGCAAAGCAAGAGAACAGCCTGTGCCTGTGAAAATGAGTTGTTCTCAGGATCTTCATGGTATCTCCCATGCAATGGCACCCAGTGAAAGCAGTCAGTGCATTTAAGGCTCCTTTATTCAAGAAGAAGAGGGTTAAAGTCTGTCCCAGGATAATGATGCCCCTCCGTTCAGGAGGCATGTGACTGAAAGTGATAAGGTACATATGTGTGTGCTATTTCTGCTCCAGAAGTATCAAAGAGATGAGCAGTTCACCAAGGAAGAAGTGCTGCATGTGGTGGACAACAATGCCCATGATAACTTCCCTGTCATCTTAAGGAGATCTGTGAATGCATGCATCTCAATTCTGGAATTATTTTAAAGGAAGTGGATTCCACTGCCCACACATATGAGCTTGTCTCTACTTTAGGCCTCACTTATAGTAGGATACTAAATAACACTGACCAGAGTATTTGTAAATCTGATCTCTTGATACTTACTCTGAGTTTGATCTTTCTAAAGGGCAACCGAGTTAGTGAAGAGCACCTTAAGGAAATTCTGAGACAAATTAAGGTATTATATGACAGTGCTCATATTGATGTTGGAGACATGAGGAAATTCATCAGAGAGGATTTGGTTCAGGCAGAGTATGTGATGTACCAGCAGGTACCTAACAGTGATCCTGTTCTGTATGAGTTCATGTGGGGTCCGAGGGCTCTTGCTGAAACCACCAATATGAAAGTACTAGAGTATGCCATCATACTTCATGATAAATATCATAGGCCTGTGCATACCAACATCAACAGTCCTAGAGAAAGGAAAAAGACAAGTTTAGGGCCTCTGCTGGGCAAAATGAGTGACAGCCAAAGGCAGTGTTCTGCAGCAAATCACAGTCGTAGTCAGTCTGCTTGTACAGAGAAGGCAATTTTTGAAGCAGTAGAGGGGCAGAGGAGGTGACAAAATGTCATGAAAATCATCTTCATGTCTCTACTTTTCTGTTACAGATAGAAATGAATTCAAATCTGGGGTTTTTGAAATCTTCTTCTTTTTTTTGAAAGGCTAATATACCATGAAAATGTGAATTCCAAAATGATTCTGATGTCATAAGTGTTATACTTTCCTAATACAATTGGTTAATTGTGAGTTGTAAGGTCAGAGTTACTTTGTTTGACATTGGTCTCAAATGGATGTTGATTTTGTCTACAAGTGTAGGAGTGTAATTGTTTTGTTGACACAACAGGAAAAGTTTTATTTTCTTCATGATGAAACGATTTCTGCAGAATTTTTGTTGATTTTATACAAGAAAATTATTTGAATTTACGTGGAGCCTAGAAATGAGTATACTGATAAAATCAATTGTTTGACATTTATTTCATTTTCTTTACCATGTCACTGTATTAAATGCATGTGACAAATGAATTTGTCTAGACTGTTCAATTACATTTAGAGAATGACCTGTAATAAAGAAGCACATCAACTCATGGGCACAGATAATGCCAAACTTTTTTGTTAATAGTGGATGAATTCATTGTAGGAGAAGACTTGTTAACACAAATTGGGTTGTAGGGATTAGGAATAGGTTCCAGGAGGCAAGAGGGGCTTCACATGTTTCAGACAGCAGCTCACATCTCAGAGGAAATTTCTTGCATCAAAATCATGAATTGAGAATGATATATATAAATATTACAATAAAGCACTTAGTTTGCAAGGATAGTCGCCTAGGTAATAATGATGAAATGGTGGAAATGACTGATCAATCACCTTTGTCCTGAGCTTCATTAGTTTTAGCTACAGTTTCAAGTTCAGCCTAAGTGGTTTTAATATTAGCCAGTTAGAAAGGATTTATGCCCTTACCAAGATAATGGGACATCTCAAAACACTTTTGGTAGTAATCCCAAACCTCTGTTCATCTGTTAGGGAAATAAGGAATACTAGCCATTTTGACCTAGTTTGATGGTCATAACTAGGTCAAATGCACCACCGAGTACATTCCTAATGCATTCTCATCTCTTCAAGACCCCATATATATCTACCTCCCTACTGGGTTTGTTACTAACTTGGCAGTGCATAATGTTTCCCGCTCTGAGGAAGTATAATCACCTGGTGTTAGGATATATGTGGCACAATTTTGATTCAGCTACATCAAACTGAGTGGTATCAGTTGAAGGAAAGCCACAGTCAGAGGCCTTCTGCAAAGATCTAATGTAAAGGGGCTCAGATAGATTTCCTGTTACGGTTTAGTAGCTGCAATCAGTTTACGAGGTCAATCCAATGGATCCAGGAAAGGAACTCTACCACAATATCTATTGTTTCCATCTGCATAGTCAGTGCAATTTTGTCATCCTCTTGGCAAAAATAAACAAAATTTCCTAGATATTATAACAAGTATGATCCAACCATATATACTAGAATGGAAAGGCATGTTTGAGAAAGAGACACATCCTGAGAAGTTTCTTGAGGAACTGGACGACTGACGGTACTCAGTTGGTTCTTAGAGACCTCCACTTGTAGAACATCTTGTAGTACAGCCATGAGAAGATCAAGAGAACAAGCTTAGAGACTCCTGTTATATTTTAATAGGTTGCACTGTGGCCTTTTCACTTTTTTTACTTTATTTTTTATTTTATTGAAGTACAAATATCAATCAGACAGTTTCAAGACAACTTAACAAGACAGATTCTCTAAATTAATACATTGCAAACTGTTTTCATAATGTTCTGGTATCCTACAAGGTGCACGCATGATATTATATTTACAGATATTATTTTAGCAGATGTCTCTTATCAGTAAATTAAGAGTGTAGCTGCTTACTTATCTTATTTTTTATACCTGAATAATATCAAAAATTCAATGATTACTTTCCGACTGGATGACCATAGTACTAGAAGCCGACATAATATCCTGTCCAACCACCATTAGTACAGATCTTGCCTCTCATAGGATTATGTAGAAGCACAGCATTATCTATCCCAACTGTACTGTCTATACACACACATCAAGATTTTTTCTTTCTATACTCCTTCCTTTGTCTACACCTGTCAAAGATGGGCACTCCATTGTCATGCAACTAACTTAGGTGCTTGAACTCAACACCACAATCCAACACAGTCCAGAATTACACAACAATATTGAGTTATTCAAAGAAGTTGTCGAACTTAGCCATTTACAACTCAGCTTAATATTATGGCTCCAGGATGTATACTTCACTTTTATACTTTTCTGATGGATGGTTAAGACCTAGATAGATCAAGACTTATACACCAACACACGAACTTTATAATTCTTTTGTGGTCAGTGAAGTCCCCTCAGGGTTTATCTTGTAGTCCTGTACATTATTCTGTAGAACCTTTGTCTGTGTCTTCCATGTGGATTAGTCATGGCCAATGATGACCAGTTTACTCTCTGTGAGAGCTTGAGAGAAAGTTTTCTCTCCATGTGACTCTCCCCCGGCACACTATAGAACTTCAATCTCTTTCCTCTGTGACTCCATTATCTCCTTGCTCAGAAAATTTGGAGCTCAACTGAGTTTCATGATGATGCAGTACAGGTTCTCCTATGTCCTGAGTCTTCGCTGACCTTGAACGGCTAGGGCCAAAATTCAGGCTGGCCTTGTGGCTCTATTTCTCCAACTCTGACTTGTGAACTTAGGTTGCTCACCATTCAGATGAAGAGCTGATTAGTATCCTGCAGAATATGCCATTCACTTTGCCTTGTCTGACTCAATTGATTTTAGTTCTTGTACATTTCCTTTTGTATTTCTGCTTTCCACTTGTTATACTAGGGAAACTATACGATATTTACACACGTGTGTCTGGTTTATTTCACTTATGAGTATATGTTCAAGTGGCATCAACTTCAGTATAAATGCTTCAAACTTATCATTCTTAATAGCTGAGTAATACTCCATTATATAGATATACCACATCTCTTTCAACCATTCCTAACATTAAGGTTGTTTCCAAGATTTTGATATCACAGATCGCGCTGCTATAAACATACTTACACATATATCTCTATGATACAATGTTTCCAGATCCTTAGGGAAAGTTCCCAGTAGGGGAATAGCCGGCTTGAATGGGATTTCTAGACCCGCTCTTTTGACGAGTCTCCACACTGACCTCCACAAAGGTTGTACCAGTCTACATTCCCACCAGCAGTGCAGAAGTGTTCCCTTTTTCCCACAACCTCTACAACATATGTAGTTGGTTGATTTCCTTATGATAGCCATTCTTTCTGGAGTGATATGGTATCTCAGATTTATTTTTATTTGCATTTCATGAATGGCTAGTGATGTGAAGCTTTTTCTCATATATTTATTTGCTTCTTTGTATTCATCTCAGATACCCACTTCTGAATTGTTTCTTTAAATTTAAGGACACACCTATATCTTAGTTCTTTATATATTCTAGACAGTCGTCCTCTGTCTTATTGCTTATTAGTTACGATTTTTTTCAAAATGTGGGGGTTCTCTTTTCACTCTGTTCACAATTTCTTTTGACGTGCCAAAGCTCCTAAAGAATTTACCGCAGTTGTTGATTCTTTCAAGTGCTTCCTGTGGGAATCTATATTTGTTCATGAACTCTTTACCTACCCCTGTGTCTTCAAGCGTTCCTCATATCTTCTCTTCCAGGAGATTGAGTGTTTCTGTTTTGATGTTTAGATCTTTAATCCATTTTGACTGTAACTTAATGCATGGCGACAGAGCTGGGTCAAGTTTTAGTTTTCAGCATGTAGAAAGCCATGTTTTCCAGCACCATTTCTTAAAGAGGCTCTCTTTCTTCCAGTGAGCTTGTGTAGCCCCTTTGTCGAAGATAAGATTCCTGAGTGTTTTTGCAGATGCCTCTGCATCTTCTAATCTATTCCACTGATCCTCAGGTCTATTTTGTAAGACCTGCCAATACCATGTTGATTTTATCACAGTGGCTTTGAAGTATAATTTCAAATCAGGAATTGTGATGCCTCCTGCCTTGTCTTGATTGACCAAGATTGCCTTTGCTTCTACGTCATTTGTGGTTCCAAATAAATTTTAAAATTCATTTCGCTATATCTGGGAGGTGTATTGGTGGCAGTTTGATAGAGATTGCATTAAATCTGCACGGCGATTTTGGGAGTATGGCCATCTTCACGATGTTTGTTCTTCCTATACAGGAGCATGGGATATCTTTCCATTTTCTGAAATCTTGTATAATCTCTTAGGGTGTCATAATTTTCTGTGAAAATATATTTGACTTCCTTGGTTAAGTGAATCCCAAGGTATTTCATTTTCTGTGGTGCTACTGTAAAAGGTATTGTTTCTATTGTTTCCCTTTCAGTGTGCATGTTATCTGTGTAGAGGAATGCTATTGACTTTTGAGTATTGATTTTGTATCTTGCTATACTACTGAATTTCGTTATCAGTTCTAGTATATTTTTGGTGGAACTTTTGGCGTCTTACAAGAAAAGTATCATGTCTGCCAATAGTGATAATTTAACTTCTTCTTTACCTATTCTTATTCCCTTTGATTCTCCCTCTTTTGTAATGGCTGTGGATAAGGATTCCAAGACTATATTGAATAGGAGGGGTGATAGAGGACATCCTTGTCTTGTACCTGATTTAAGAGAAAAGATTTCAGTTTTTCCCCAATAATGATTATATGAGCATTTGGGTTGCCATAGATGGCTTTTATCAAGTTAAGATACAGTCCATCTATTTCAGTTTTCTGTATGACCTTGAATATGAGTGAGTTTTGGACTTTGTCAAAGGATTTCTCTGTATCATTTGGAATGATCAAATGGGTTTTTGATTTCAGTCTATTAATATAGAGTACTACATTTATAGATTTTCGAATATTGAGGCATCCTTGCATCCCTGGGATGAATCCTATCTGGTCATGGTGAATGATCTTCTTGATGATTTGCTGTATTCTATTTGCCAGGATTTTTTTGAGTATTTTTGCATCTATGTTTATGAGGGAGATTGGCCTGTAGTTCTCCTTTTTGGTTGTGTCTTTCCCTGTTTTTGGAATCACTATTATACTTGCCTCCAGAAATGATTTTGGGAGGACTTTTTCCTTTTCAATTTCCGGAAGAGTATGTGGGGTGTGGGGATTATATCTTCTATAAATTTCTTGTATTCACAGCTCAATTTCAATTGAGCTGTGAATCCATCAGGACCTGGACTTTTCTTTGTTCCTAGGCTTTTTATGATATTTCGTTAGCTGTTATCGGCTTATTGAGAGTTGTTATATCTTCTTGATTCAGTTTTGGTAATTTGTACCTTTCGAGGAATCTGTCCATTTCTTCTGTGTCTTCTATTCTGTGAGCGTAAAAATTCTCTAAGTAACTATTGATAATCTTCTGAATTTCCACTGGGTCTGTTGTGATTTCACCCTTTTCATTCCTTATCGCTTGTACTTGAATTTTCTTTTCCCTCTTTTTGATGTGGTGGGCAAGAGGCTTACCAACTTCATTTAGTTTTTCAAAGAATCAACTTTTTGATTTGTGGATTCTTTGAACTGTTTCTTTCATCTCAATTGAGTTAATTTCTGCTGTAATCTTTATTATTTCTTCCCGTGTTTGTGCTCTGAGTTTTGTTTGCTCTTCTTTTTCTCATTGTTGGAGGTGCAACATGAAGGTGCTGCTTTCTTCCCTTTATGTTTTCCTAATGTGTGAGTTCATAGGTATGATTTTCCCTCTAAGAACTGCTTTCATTGCATCCCATAAATTCCATTAAGTTGTGCTTGAATTTTTATTGAATTGTAGATATTGTTGACATTCTTGTTGAATTTCTTCTGCAACCCATTGATTGCAGAGTAGGGTGTTTTTTAGTTTCCAGAAATTTAGTGGGTTTTTGTGGTTGCATTTTTCATTTATTTCCAGTTTCATTGCATTTTGGTCAGATACTATGCATGGGATAATTTCTATTTTCTTGCATATACTTCCGCATGAACTCTGGGCTAGTATGTGGTCTATTTTGGAAAATGACCAGTGTGTAGCTGAAAAAAATGTATATTGAGCTGTGGTTCCGTGGAACACTCTGTATGTGTCCACCAGATCCATTTGTTCCAAGCTCTAGTTCACTTCTGCTACTTCCTTGATAATTTTTTCTGGTTGAAATATCTTTTTGAGATAAGGGTGTGTTAAGGTCTCTTGTTAAGATTGTGTTCTTAGAGATTAAGTTTTTCATGTCCCTTAAGATTTGTCTTACATAGTTGGGTGCTCCTGTGTTTGGTGCATAGATGTTTATGAGTGTCACTTCTTGCTCTTGAATTTTTCCTCTGACCAATATATAGTGGCCTTCTTTGTGTCGTTTGATCATTCTTGGTTTGAAGTTGAGAGTGTCTGAGAACAGAATTGCTACTCCTGCTTTTTTCTGAGGTGCTGGGGCATGTGGTATTGTTTTCCATCCTTTATCTTTGACCCTATGATCGTCCTTTTGAGTTACGTGTGTTTCTTGTATACAGCATATTGTTGGATTTTGTTTCCTAATCCACTGTGCCAGTCTATTTCTCTTACTTGGAGAATTGAGTCACTTAATGAAATCCAACAAGTCCTCTAAGAGTTCTGGGGATCTAGTCTCGGTAGTTAATATCACTAGCTCAAACTGCTCGGGCAGCCAGGTACTTAAGACTCATATTCATTTGAGTTTGCATCAGTAACTCTGACACCCTCATTGCACATCTGTTCAGCAGGAGAGTCTTCTGCTTATTTTTTTCATTTCAGTGTGAGCTCTTGCTTCCACTAGGATGATGATGATTCAGTGAAGGGTGAGAAAGTCACTGACAGGCCTCTTTTACTAGACAATCATATGAAGGGCATTGCTGCTCTCATTGTCCACTACATTCACCTCAATAGTGAAGTCCAGCAGAAGCTTGGTGACCAGTGCTTTGGAGAAGCTGCAGACATCATTGGTGTGGAAATCTTCAACGGCACTGTTAGAGCTGACGGGCCGATGCAGCAAGGTGAAACATTCACAAGATCTTTGGTCAAGGTGAATCAGGTTGTAGATTACCTTGTTAATTTTCCACTGATATTCCTCACTGTACTGTGTTTTCTTAGAAATGCACACTAAATACAGAAAGGTATAGAGATTACATTCATAGTTGTCAGTGGCACTGTGGCCATCAGCATCGGGTGTGTTTTTTTACCCTCTTCATCCTCCATTATATTTCCGAGACACTGCATCACAAGACACACTCTATGTGTGGGGCCTTCACACTTTCATTCAAATGTATCATCTGAGAGAATACTTGAGCAAACTTCAGAAGATCCTTGCAGGTGTCCTTGTTGCCTTTCTGGCTGAGATACAGGGCATGAAGCCACAACTTGATGCACTGCTCGAATTCCACATTATCTGCATACATGGCATCCCTGTAAATGATGGGATGGGAAACATCCATGTTGTTCCTGAACTGTAAGGCCTTCCAGTTGAAGAGCATCACTATCCTGCTGAATGGATTCCAGTTCCTGAGGGTTCCTACATTCAGTTCTGCTCCCGTAAGTGTGGACTGGTGGGAGAACCTATTTTTCAAGAATATTATCACCATCTTGAAACTGCTCCAACATGGCTAAGTATAAGGAGTGGTATGTCTTCACTATGTCATAGTTTTGAGCGACATTTGCAAAGGAGGCACCTAGGAGTTCAAAGGCTTCAATGCAACTGCCTCAGTCACAGTCAGCCTGTGAGAGCAACCTGTTCCACGACAACAGATTTGCATCTTTCTGCAGCCACCTTCAACAGCGTCATCCCATGGCCATTCAAAACTATCACAGCCCGCCATTTGATCAACTCTTTCTCAATATGATGTGCTCAGCCTCTGCTGCAAAGTGTAATGCCATGGTCCCACATTGTGCTTTAGCATTGGGATATGCATGCTGGGTTAGAAGGTATCTGACCTGATCAGTGTGGCCCTTATATGTTGTGATCATTGGGCAGGTGTTGTCATATTTATTGGCAATGCTGACATTGGCATTGTTCTCAACCAAGTACTTCACAATGTCCAGTCTGCCATTGAAGCACACTGCACGCACTGGGGTAGGGTAATTGTGGTATGGTTTACCTTGGCTGCACGTTTGACTAGATGTTTAACAACTTCAAAATGTCCTGTTCCTGTGGCACACCAAAGAGCAGTGGCACCATCAATGATATACTCTTGGAAACTGAAGGTGCCAGTCTGCTGGATCTGCACTTGGTAATGCTCTAAGAGAAAGAGCACCACCTCAGCGTGCCCTCTTCAGGCAGCAATGATGAGGTGTGTGAAGTGCTGCTGTTCCTGCTAGCTCACACAGTCAAGCAGATAGTATATGTCATGTTCAGACCTGTTGCTCAGAAGGGCAGCCATAGTCAGCACCTTGCCCTCTCAAGTTGCCTCATTCACATAGCCAGCCAGGCCTTCCATGGCTGCTGCCAACTCCAACTCCAGCTTGTTTGCCACCACTGCTGCCACCTTGCAACCCAAGGCCTAGTCCACCAGCACTTTATACCTGGGCCTTGCCAAGCCTGTTTAATAGAGTGCGGCCATGGCCCTCGCCACCTCAGTGCCCAGGCAGGTGTGCGTCTGAGGAAGGTGCAGATGCGGTGGTATGCAGGGCTGCATGGAGCAGGTCTGCATCCAGTCCTCGCAGGCAGGAAAGCAGACAGGGCCACCTCCAAGATACCAGTGGCCAGCCCTGGGCCTAAGGAATCTCCATGGTGATAGCTACCCCGAGCCTCAGGCTGAACCTCTACTTCCTGTCACCTGTGACAGAAGTGCGCGCTCATGCTACGGGTTGCTGATGGGGTCCAAAAACATCTGCATGTGCCTTGCATATGGACTCTGAGGTCTGACAGTTCTGAGGCTTGATACTGCCTCCGCCTTAGCTCTCTGCCATCTCTGGCCCGAAGTAACCTGCAGAGGCTTGCCCACCTTGGCTCTGGAGGCCTGGGTGCTTTTCTTGTCCTGGGACAGGGGAGCCTCATGTGATTGGCCACAGGGAAGTGTGGAAGCCTCTACCTGAGGCAGCACAGGAACTTGGGGAAGGCAGAAAGCACTAGAGCCTGGCCAGCAGGGGCCAGAACAGGCTAGAATAGTTTCATCATTTCTAATACAAGCATGCAATAAAATAAATTTTTCTTCATATATGAGTTTGACAGAGCCCCACAAATTTTGACATTGTGCTTTTATATATAGAAGTCCCAAATTTATCCTTACTTATGGTTCAGTAGTCCTTCACTGTGTAAAAAAATCATCACTATTACTATATTATTAAATAATCATCCAATGTATTTAAAAAACCATGCGTTCCTTCATTGATGGGCAATAGACATGACTGCACATATATCACTGTGCTGTGATGTTTTCAATTTTCTGGAAAGATAGGCAAAAGGGGAATTTCTGGGTCCACTAGGACTTCTAATCTTAGGG
>PVKA01045979.1:0-15215 GCA_004027165.1 Ctenomys sociabilis | reverse complement strand
TTTTTTTTTTTTTTGAGACAGGGTCTCACTGTGCAGTTCAGGCTGGCCTTAAGCTCACTTTGTAGCTCAGGCTGGTCTCGAACTCACAACAATCCTCCTGCCTCAGCCTCCCTAGTGCTGGGATTACAGGCATGCGCCACCACGCCCGGCTGTTTCCTTTTTAATTAGGCTATTTTTGTGATACACAGTACTTACATTAATCTTGCGGGAATAGTATCATTATATACCACATCTTTTTTTTTAATGAAACAATCCAACACAGATCAGCAGTCCACAGTAGAAGTAGGTGGTCCACAGAAGTTGTTGACTTGAGCCATTCACAGCTCAGTATATTAATATGGTTTTACACTTTTCTACTGGATGGTTAAGACTGAGTTAAAGCATGATCTATATAACAAGAAATGTAACTTTTGTATCAGATAAGGTCAGTCAGGTACGGTTTATCCTGCAACCCTGTACTGCTCTTTGTAGATCCCTTTTCAGTGTCAGCCATGCGGATGAGTCACGGCCATTGCTTGACCAATTTGCTCTCTGTGGAAGCCTGAGAGAATGTTTTCTCTCCATGTGGCTCTCCTTAGTACACTGTACATTATCAATTGCATTCCTCTGTGACTCCATAATCTTCTTGATCAGAAAACTTGGGACACAACTGAGTTCCATGATGTTGCAG
The DNA here is from genome assembly GCA_004027165.1 of Ctenomys sociabilis. Taxonomy (NCBI): domain Eukaryota; kingdom Metazoa; phylum Chordata; class Mammalia; order Rodentia; family Ctenomyidae; genus Ctenomys; species Ctenomys sociabilis. The sequence goes on along the minus strand of PVKA01045979.1, from coordinate 14,545 downwards.
TACAAATTCTCCTATGTCCTGAATCTTCACTGACCTTGAAAGGCTAGGGCCAAAATGTTGGCTGGCCTTGCAGCCTTTCTTTTTGTCCAATGTTTGATCTGCAAACTTAGGTTGTTAACCCTTCAGAAGAAAAGCTTATTACCCTGCAACATATGCAGTTTGGTTTACCCAAATAAATATCAGACATTATAGGCATAACATGGAACATGTATTTTCCATCAAGTATTGAGATAGTAAACTCTAAGTCCGTACAGAATACGAAGAAAAAAAATTTTTTAAATAAGAATTAACACTTACATATATTTACATAGATATTTAGAAATCTATCCATATACAGCATTGTAGCAGGACTGTTGTGTGACATTTTTTGCCTTATTTTTTCATTTATTACCCTTTGAAACATTTTTATTTGAAAGACAGTATAGTAATAGTTAGTATGTCATGACAAGAAGTACATATTTAGAAGATCAGAATGACAAGCATTTGAAGTTTGATGCTTCTATTACACTTTGTTAAATTCAGTGCAGTTGCTTGGTTCACAGGTATCAGCATATATAGTCAGTCAGGGTGAGAATCCTACCACTTAACTGCTAGTTTCAAAAATCTGCTGGTGTTTCTCAGGATCATTGTCTTACCCATCTAGTATGTATAAGTGAATGGTTTTGCCCCTGTCATGTTTCTCAGGTTTTCTCCTTGCCCTCTCCTCACTGTCCAATCCTCAAGTTCTTACTTTCCTTTTAATTACATTATACCTTTCTATTTGTATTTCTTCTTTAGAGTTATACTAGGGAGACTATACTATATTTGCACATGTGGGTCTGGTGTATTTTGCTTATAAGTATATCTTCAAGTAGCATCTACTTAAATATGAAAGCTTCAAGTTTATCATTCTTTACAGTTGTGTAATACTCCATTTGTATAAAAATACAATGGAGTATTTAAAACAAAAAAAAAAGTCAGTTTCTGTCTCCTTCACTTATACTAGGATTGATAGTTTTCATATTGAACAAACTGATCACTTTTAAATATCTCAACATTGTCTTTCATATTTCTTTACAAATTTGGAGTGCACTAAGTGACAATTTTTGTGTCAAGTCCTACTTATCTCCTTTTCCCCATTTTCTATTAGAGTGTTTTATTTTCCTTATTAACTAGAGAGACTTCAAAATAACTGAAAGAAAGATTCTCTTGATGTGCATGCTTCAAATTTTTCTCACTGTCCTTTACTGTTTGTATTTTAGCCACACAAGATTTTCTCCTTGTATCATAGACTTCTTTTATTTTTACTTCGTGTGGTTAAACTTATCTTTTCTTTTTGTGATTTTGGTCTTTGGTATCATTTGCAGAAAGTCTTTCTCCACTCTGATATAACAAAAAAAAAAAAAAATACTATCTTAGAATACCATGCTAGTTATTTTGTAGTTTCATTTTTATACTGAAAATCTTCCCAGCATGCCATGACAGCCCACCCCTGGGGCACACTGAGATGGTGATTGAAACTGGGTATGGTGGCGCCTCTCAGCGCCTGGGAGGCTGAAAACAAGAGGGTCACTAGGAGTCTGTGTAGTGAGACCCTGTAGACCCTGTACTAAGTACAAAAGTAAATAAATAAATAAGAAGAAAATCTATAATTTAACCTGATTTTTAACTTAGGTAATATGTGAATAGATGTTGAACTTTAATTATCTTGCTTTTAGTAAGCCAAGAGTTACTAGTTTAATAATTGGTTTCAACATCAATTATTGAAAATGCTATTTTCCCATTCACTCAAAATGCCATTGTTATTTTATAATAACTTTTTATGTATCATTTAGTTGATTTTGAGGGTCATTTTGCTTTGTTGCTTCGTTTTTGACATATGGTCTCCTTAAATTGCCCTGCTGGCCTCAAAGACTCTCTCAGCACTTTCTTTCTCCTCCTCCTTCCCCACTGCTGTTAATATTTCAGTGAAATGGAAAAAAGAAAGAAAGAGTTAAGGATAAGGTTAGTTTTGCTTTTTTTTTTTTTTTTTTTTTTTTTTTTTTTTTTTTTTTTTTTTTTTTTTTTTTTTTTTTTTTTTTTTTTTTTTTTTTTTTTTTTTTTTTTTTTTTTTGCGGAACCGGGGATTGAACTCAGGCCCTTGCGCTTGCCAGGGAAGCACTTATTCCACTGAGCCATCTCCCTGGCCCCCTAGGTTAAGGTTAGGATTAGGGTGAAGGCTAGGGTTAAGAATTGGTCTAAACATATTTGAGCTCCTCCTATCTCAGTCTTTCAAGTAGTCAAGAGCGCAGATAGCTGCTTATCTCTCCAGCTTATTATTTTTATCAAATGTGGGTGTTAACAACTTTAACTCTCATCTACCTCTTCATTTTCTTAAAATGATCTGCTACTGTTCAATTGGGTTGATTGACTAGCATTGAAGAATGCTAGTCAACTGGGGAAAAAAATCTCACTTCTTATCTATTACATTCATCCTTTTTTATTAAAACAATTCCAGCATCAGATCATCTTAGTTTTAATGAGGCAAATGTAAGTTATCACCCACCAAATTCAAATGACACCATATCCTACTGATTTTGATTGAACAAAATCAAGAGTCATTTTCCCAATTCTTACCTTGCTTGTTTTCCAGCTGTTTCCTTCTTTCAGCTTTTGTTCTCTCCCCTATCCTACTCACTTGCATAGCCTACCCCTCCCCACCTCTTCCTATACGCACAAGTCTTCTGATTTTTTTCCCCACCTAACCATGCCTCTTCCCTAATTCTAACAGACAGACAGTTGTTCTTAAATGGAAATAGTGACAGAAGCATTTAGGAAAGATAGAGGACTGACTTGATATATACCAGTAGAAAGAACTTTAGAAAATACCTAATTCTGTTCTCTTATTTTGTAAATGAAAGCTCTGTCATGGTTTGTTTCTACTTGCCCCCCCCAAAGCCTTATGCAGTCATGGGGCAGCTGTCAGAGTTTGTGTTTAATTCATGATCCAGTGCTGGGATTATGGGTTGGAGTGCTGCACCTGGCCTGGGACAGATAGCCTGAATACAATGTGGGGAAGGGAGAGAGGTTTGCCATCTGCTGCAGTGACTGACCCTACCTTTACTCTTTGCTGTTTTCTACCTCCATAACAGCTGCCCTTTGCCATGTGCCCCTCTGCCTTGGAGCCAGCCGAGTATGGACTGAAACATCCACTAACTGTGAGCTAAATAAACCTTTCCTTCCTTAACCTTGTCTGTTGGGTATTTTGTCCCAGCAATGAGAGAAAAGTAACCAAGACAAGTTCTGAGCACCAACCTTAGCCAACTCCTGCTCACTTCTCTGACCCATTTCATTGAATAGGTGCTAGAAGCCAGTTCTCCTTGCTCTCAGATAACTAGTCAAAAATCTGGTCACTGCTACACTGAGAGGTGAGATGATGGGAGTTAATCAGCTGACACTCTCTTTTTGATAGAAAGAACCATCAAGATTAGACTTTAGACCACAAAGTTAGAAACAGACCTTATGAAATGACAGGACACAGGGCAGTCACTATTGCTGACATTTCTGGAGTGTAGTACATGCACTATCTCATTTAATTCTCTCTACAACTCTGTGTGGCAGGTTCCTATTGCTTCACTTCACAAGAAGGTAGCAACATTTCAAAGAGGCATGGAAAGCCACCACGATCCTCAGAGGAGAACAGCAAAGCTGACCTCTGGGTCTGAGCAGCATAAATGCCTGCCATACTTTCTACCAGTGATGGCAAACCTTCTAGAGCTCTCAGTGATACAAACAGCCCACCACAGCACACAAGCCATAGGTTCACCACCACTGTCCTCTACTGTCTCAAAGACATGTGTGACTAGATGATCCAGCCTCCAAACTTTGGCATCTGTCTGCCTGGGTCCAAACCTCTGCTTTCCTTCTAATTAACCCAGCAAACATCAGCCAATTTCTCAAACTTGTTAAGCCCTAGTGTATCCATCTATTAAAGAGGATAATAAAAACCTTGTGAGATAGTTCAACTGACTAAGTGCCTGCTTGGGAAAGTGAAGAGACCAGGGTTCAATCCTGGCACCACATGCCACACAGGCCCTGCCCCAGGGCATGCTGAGCCAGCCACCAAGACCAGCACACATCTATAATCCCGGCACTGAGGAGGCTGAAAACAGGAGTATCATTATGAGTCCAATCTGCATAGTGAGACCCTGTACCAAATACATTAACCAAAAAAAGAGGATAATAAATATTCCTTCTTCAACAGAGCATCACAAGTAGATGAGATAACTAAGCAAGGCACCTGGTGTCTGATAAGTGATGGGGAAATAATGGCTACAAAGGAGTGCTTCTGACTACTTGAATATTGGTAACCCAAGAGTAGCAAGAATTAAAAAAACACATGAATACATTGCTGGCTTTCTGATCTGATCTGCTTGCTAGACAGAAGTCTCCTCACTGCAGCAAGCACTTGACAGGCTTGAAAATGACCTGCCACAGAAGTCATTCCCATGTGTATCGCAGGAAGAATGAAGAGTGTTGGGGTTAGTGTAGCTGTGACATTCATGGGGAAGTTTTGTTTTGATGCAGATTTGACCACTTGAAGAAGCCCACAGATGAACTCCAGTAACAGAGAAGAACTATCATGCACTGAGCCAAAATCATTTTTTCAGACTTATAGTCACAGGAAAGGGGAAACACAAAAATAAAAAGCCAGATCTCGTGAAGGAGGCTCCTGAGCCTTCTGAGCACTGAGAACTAAGAAGGAGTCTTTAGGCCAATCACTATAATTTCTGATCTGTCTGTTGCTGATTGCCCTGGTAGTTTGAATTTGTATCATTAATGCTCCCCAAGGCACATTGTCATCTTAGAATGCAGAGAGAAGAAATCATACATGTGCATTCTAACGACACAATCATGGAAGCAATTTATTTTGAACATTACTTTGGAGTGAGGCCTTTATGCAACCAGAGATTTAATAAATACATGGATATGAGACTGCATTTTTCACTTAGTTTCATCAAACACAGAGAGATTTCCCATTATAGAGAAAGGGAGTTTGGAATCAGGCTGGGGTTTTCCTTGCAGAGATTAAAAAGACAGATGGCAAGGTGCTGTGTCCAGGAAAAAAGGCCGTTATAATCAAGGAATTAGAATTTATTCTTCAACCTGTCATTTAGGTGCAGGGTCAACTCATATGCTACCAAAGAATTTCATTATTTCAATTTCCTGAGGCCCATCAAGCCAACATTACCAATTCTGTGAGTCTTGGGGAGGACACACTTCAGGAAATTAAAATATCTGGTTCAATGGCATCTAACCCCACTGCACAGATGTACACGTTCAGATATGTGTACAGTCAGTGACTGCCACTTCCGACACAGTGAAGGTGGCTCCCTTTGGTTTAACCCTTCACATTATAGACACTGCTGCATTCACGCTGTCTCAACAGCTTGAAGAGCTGTGTTATCCGGATATGGGCTGCTCACTTGTCCACATCATTGTTCTGTGTGGGCCCTTAGGCAACCTGAACACAATACTGTACAGGTTTTTCAAAACTTTCCACCCCCAAATATCCAATTACATCAAATATTCTATAGTTCTGTTTTTGCACTGATTGGAGAATCTCAGGACCTTGGAAAAGAATCATAATGCATGATATCATAATTTATAAATTACAAATCAGGGGGTTCATAAGCCTCTTTCCTAGAAGTCAGAATGTTCTAAGAATTCATGTGTACATTACACTGAAGTAATATAAGATTCTCTGAAAAATGTGACTTGTCCTTTTAAGACCATCATTTCCAATTTAAAAACACATGTATTAATAACCAAAACTAGAAGGCAAAAACATCTTATTAATGATGAACAATATTTTTCAACTTCAATTATGAGTTCATCAAGTTCCAAATTCATACTAAGCTCTGTGAGACTAAGGAAGGAAATAGTTCCTGGCCACTGGAAGCTCCAAACCAGCTTAAGAGATATCATTCAGATTCCCAGAATATTCAGGAGTTAAATAGTAAACAGCTTTGTTGCACAGTGGAACGTGTACCAGAGTGGCAAATTATAAGCAAAAGAGTGTGTGGAAATGAGTAAGTGCAGCAGACCTTGGAGGTAGATGGGGCTCAGGTGGATGAAGGACACAGGAGAAGCAGCTTCACCTGAGCAGCCAGAGTTGTTCAGGTCAGAGATCAGCAAAATGAGAACACTGGGGAACTTCAGCAAAGCCAAGCAAAAATAAGCAGAGAGGTCATCATTGACTTCCTCCCAGGTCTTCCACAACCTTGAACTCAAGGATTCTGAATCCCATTAACATTTGCTTACAGGTCTCAGGTATAGTGTCACAGGGGTTCTGTCCGGGTGCTCTCACACAGGGTCTTTGCTACCAACTTTAGTAAGAGGACCAGGGGTAGCATGAGCAGTGGAGAAGGCTTCCCACTGTTCTAGTCCTGAATAGTGCAGAATGGACTAGAGATAATAAAGAGCTCTGAAGAGTAACTAGATCCCGTGATCACAATCACTCCATCAAAAAGTAGTTCCTGTGTCTGTGAGATACTGTAATGAGAAGCAGAAAGCAGGCAGCTTCTCTACATGTGGTAAGCACTTCAATTCTCTTCTCAAAAAAAGAGAACCAGGATGTTTACCATGAATGTCATAAGCTGAATTGTGTCCCGCTAAAAAGCTCTGTCGATGCTCGTCTCCCAAGGTTTAGGGTGTGACCTTATTGGGACACAGGGTTTTTTATTGTGGTAATCAAACTGAGATGAGATCATTAGGCTGGACACTAATTCAACATGATATGTGTCTTTATAAAGAAAAAGAATTTTAAGGGCCAGGGAGATGGCTCAGTAGAATAAGTGCTTCCCTGGCAAGCGCAAGGGCCTGAGTTCAATCTCTGGTTCCGCCAAAAAAAAAAAAAAAAAAAAAAAAGAATTTTAGTAACAGAGGTAGGCATTTGCAGAAAGAAGGCAATGGAAAGCTATACAAGAAGATGTCCAAGTGACTGGGGGGGCTCCTCTGAAAGCCAAACAATATTAGAGATTAGTAGCAGTCAGGAAAGGGCCCTGGGGCTCCCTCAATAGCATCTTCAGTCGGAACAGATACTACCCATATGTTGACATTGAATGTCTTCATGTTGAATGTCTCCAGAACTCTGACACCGAGACAGACAGACAGACAGACAGACAGAGAGACAGACAGAAACAGAGACAGAGACATAGACAGAGACAGAGAGAGAGAGAACTTGTTCTAAACTTGTTCTTGTCGTGGCAGCTCTAAGAAACTCATACAGCACTTACTGAAATCCCTTCTGAACTCATTGAAGAGATAGCTGAAGAGGAAGTGAATTATATGAATTATTCTATAGCTATTCTAATGCTATGAATGCTTTTCAGGAACCATCCCAACAAAGTAACTTTTTTATTGTACAGGGTCTCTCTACACAGCTCAGACTCATACTGATCCACCTGTCTCAGCCTCCCTAGCTCTGAGAGTAATACAGGCATGCACCTCCACACACAGTTTCAGGAGTTGACTCAGCAGTGAGTCAGCACTGCATGTGGTACTTGTGATTGAACCCGGGTCCTTGTGCTTGCCAGGCAGGCACTTAGACTTCCCAGCTATCTCCCCAAACCCAAAGTTATTCTTCTTTAACTCCATGGGTTACATGTTATGCTTGTTACAATTGCAAGTGAAGTTTCAGTATTCTTACCTCATACTGAGGAGAGAAAATAAATTCAAGTTCTACTGTGAGTTATCATGCTATGAAGATGTTTAGAATCACACTGAATAGTGAATAAAGGGACTGGTTACTATCACATCTAATATGCAGCATTGAGTTTTAGCCACTGTGTGGCTTTCTGATCCATTTCCTCCTATTTTTCCTCTTCAGCCACCTTTGACCTTGTTTCATTTTCTAGCAAATGCTGCAGAAGATTCAGCTACTTCACTTATTATATTATTTTTCAGAAAAGTCAGCTTAACAGTGTACTCAATTTTTTCTCTAAAGAATGGAATTAATTTCCACCTCTAAGAAAGTGAATTTTGCAATATTTCTTCTCCAGTACAGAAAGGAGCATTCGGCAGTTTGCATTGAATATTAAAACAAAATCCTAAATAAAGTATTTTCTCCATGTAGCCAGAAATAGTGGAAAAACTTTTCCCTTCACACAATTTTTGAGCATAACTGAGAAATGCCTTAGACTACAGAGAAAGTCCTCAGAAATCTAGTCTTTCAACAAATCCATTTAGATTTATGTGGCTGTAGGAGCTGCAGGCTTCCTGTTCAATTAATTACATAAAATGCTTTTGGAAGGCCTGTGTGTAGTGTCTTCCAAGGTAAGTCCAGCCACTCACCCTGTTCACCATCAAATTTAAGTACAATAACACTGGGTACTTGAGTGATATTTTACACAAAGACAACACTACAAGAAAATTAGAATAGTGATCTACAAATTGATACTGAGATTGCTCACCAGTATAGAAAACTTAATGAGGTAAATTAACTTAAATAATCAGTCATTTTTTAAAAATGAATTATTATATAAAAAAACTATCAAGTAAATCAATCAATTATGAACAGTGTTGCCTTCATTTTTTTTTTTTTTTTTTTTTTTTTTTTTTTTTTTTTTTTTTTTTTTTTTTTTTTTTTTTTTTTTTTTTTTTTTTTTTTTTTTTTTTTTTTTTTTTTTTTTTTTTAACCACAGATTGAACTCAGGCTCTTGCACTTGCCAGGTAAGCATTTATTCTACTGAGCCATTTCCCCAGCCCTTTGGCCTCAAATAATGCTTGATAGTCTAAGCTCTATGAATTCCATTTGAAGGAATTGAGATGGGAATTATTAAACAAATTATACAATGTAGCCCTGATCCTTAAATTAATTTTTCTTTGAGTTTATAGTCAAATAGGCTCACCTATCTTCACTTCTTGATATATAACAAGAGGATAACAAAAGAATATCTCCCAAGTAAGATTCTTTAAATAACCTAGTACCATAATATGATATGTGCAAAAAATAATATTGGTGATATGCACAGTATTTGTATACATACAAGTCAAGGTCGTGCTATAGACTATTTACAATGTTAAGTTGTACATGCAAATATGCAGGACATACAAAAGCTTATGAATCCATACAATACATCTTCCCACCACAGGTCCTTGCAGAGCCCTTAGCAGGTTGCCATCCCACCAAGGAAAAAATAACTCCAATGGTCAGAAACCCACTCTCTCACAGGGAGACCTAATCACATGAGGACAGCTCCAGGTACAAAAAAAGTGTTTTTATTCTCCTCTTTTTGTTTCCTCATGTTGTAGAATGGTGCTATACAAAACAGTCCTGGTATGTCTTCCACATAACAGCTCTTTGGCTACTGAAAGAGTAATAACCTCAAGCACACATATTTGTACAACAAATAGCAAGTATCACTAGACTTCTGATGTAGCAGCCTCAGGGGAAGGAAGGAAGAAAGAAAGAAGGGAAGAGGGCTTCCAACCCACTCCACATTTCCAAAGGTCTGAGAGAGACATTGTTTCCTCCTGTGCTGTCTGTCCAACTCCCTGCAATTAACAGCAATTCCCAGCACACTTCATAAATTCTATTACTGCTCCATGCTTTTCTTCCTCGTGTTCTCCATAATTCACTTTGCTCCAGTCACAGTGGTTTCCTCAGCCTATTAATATCACGGATTCAGCATGCTTTCCCCACGTAACAACTTCATCTCCTGGCCTAAGTCTTAGCCTGAATGGTATTATCTCAAATATAAACTCTTTGGGGGGGGGCAAGGGATACCAGGGATTTGCACTTGGCAGACAGGCACTTATGCCCCTGAGTGATCTTCCTGGCATTATCTGAAATATAGATTCCTTAGCCTTCCTAAACCAGGCATACTGTCTCACAACTTCGCTACCTCATTTTCATCAGAGACTTTATTTGTAACTATACTATTCATGGACCTCAGTCCCCTACCGTTTCCCACTCGAGTGAGAGTAACAATCTTATTTGTTTGCCACTGTGTCACCAGCATCTAGAACAACAGTGGCACACAGTACACACTCTCAGTTTGCATCTCAACCAATACCATTTATGATGCAACAGTTGTCCTAACCATGGCTATTATTTTAGATTTGTCAAAATCTAGCAAAATCATTTTGTTAAATGTAAGTTAACATGAAATGAACTGATTAAGTATCTATTCTGGGGAAGGAAAGATTAAAGACGGTCACCATTCTTGCTCCTTGGTAGTCATGGGTGGGCAAAGAAATATCCAGAAGTAGTAGAGAGCTTCTTGAAAGTTTAATCTCAAGATTGTAATTTAACTGTTTTCAGGCTACAGTGATGTTACAATTAACTGAAGCAAACAGAAGAGCTTGTTAGCAGGGTGCAAACACTGTAGAATCTCCAAGGAAATTGAAAGAAATTATTTCCAAGAAGAATCTGAGCTGTTTTAAAGCAGCTAGAAGATGCATTTAACTTTGGTCCTCATAATAGAGGGAGGTGAGATCTGACAAAGATGTATCAGCAAGAACAACTTTTTATGGGCAGCGGGGAATTTTCAGGACCCTTTCTTGGTGACCAGTGGTGGCCCATCCTACCCTTATGCCCTACAGTGTCATATAAGCCCATGATCCTGTGTGGACCATCTGCAGGTAAGTTCTCCTCGGAAATGAATTCCAGATCCCAGGAATGTACAACCCTAGTTCTGTGTCTAGCTAGACATAAGACTACTTTACTCAGAAATGCAAGTTTTGATAAATGAACTAAGCACACTCAACAACAAAACTAAAGAGGAATCTTTCAGGAGCATCTAGAAATAAAAACCACTACATTAATATAAGATATAGTTGTTTAAAATGTTTAAAAGCTTATATGGAACTATTGTTGAATAGTTCAAATATCAGTGATTTAGGATAAGTGAGTCCAAAGAGATGAAGCATATTTAATGTAATTACACATCCATTTCTTATGATGTACGACCATGTGAAGCATTACTAATCCCAAAACAGATACCTGCCGGCTGGACTATGGAAAACAGCTGTTTGGTCCACAAGAAATGAACCAAATGAATTCAAAGTACTGAGTGAATTCAACTGCTGAATTCCCAGGATCAGACCCTGTCCAATAAGCCCAGGATTTATAAGGAATTAAAGAGGATTCCCTCAGAAGGTACATTTGTTTCGAGCATAAATCACCCTGTCAACTCATTTGTTATTGTAATAACCTTTCTCAGCATTTCTATTATTGAAGAGGACTTCTTTTCAAATGAAAAATGACGGACCTGATTATTTGCATGAGACTGGGCGTCATACTCATTTTGGCTTCAAGTTTGAGTCAGGGAAAGGGCAAGGCGAAGGCCTTTGCATCATTGCATGCATATCCATTACAGTTAATGGAGTTCATGGGTTTATTATGCACTAGAGAGTTAAAAAAAAACAAGGGCTATGACGACGGAAGCTGTGCTGATTCAGTGGGTATAACCCAGAAAGTGCAGAAATCATCAAGATTTCAAGCACTAAAAATAGTCAAAACTCTCTCAAAGACTGTTTACATTCAGCAAAGATAATTACAGGAGCCTATCACTCTTTCTCATCATATTAGAATACTTTAATAACCTATATCTTATTTATACATAGCTGCTAAGTTTATTAGTGCTTATTATAGGATAGGTTCTTAATTTTGTTTTACAAAACAATTTGAATAATCAGAATTACTTTTGTGAGTCTTTTTCCACTGCAATAAGATGGTTGAACTATAAAAAGCCATTTTAAAACATGCTAACAGGTGCACGGAAGATTGACAGAGCAATACGAGAAAGTATTCGTAATGTAAGCTTTCCAAGATTTTAAATGGAATTTCGTTAATGAGTGCATATAATTTTTAACAGGCCTGGCTTACACTCAGGAGATGCTGAACATGGGATCTAACAGTCTATTTTACTTAACAATAACCATAATCAGAGTTATGTGATACATAGATGTGTATATCGATGAGAATCAGAAGCATCTAGAATCAGAGACCAGTTATTTAAAAAATTCAAAAAGAAACATGGGCAGAAAATGCAAACCCATAGGAAATACCAATTTTGGATTGATGAGGAAAAAATTTCATACTACAGAAGAAGAGGAAGAAAAAAATGGGTACACGAAAATAGTAGAAGCTGATGGCTCTTAAACCAATGCTTCCTAAACAGTCAGTGCATGTGCTGCTCACTGCCAGGCTTATGGAGAATGACAAGGCCTAAAGTCCCTCCAAAAAGAAGCTCCCTGTCCAGAGGTCGGCCATGCAATAGAGACCTAACATAGGACTTGCATAATCTCCCAAACATATATCCCTCTCTCCTTGACTAGGATGTAGCATGTTTATTTTAAAAATCATGAACAAAATTTTTTCTGCTTTCTATTCACAGTCTTTTAAACTAAAAGGAATATTACCTGAGTAAGGTTCCTGGAACTGAACTCTGGCAGGAGGCCTCTAGGAAGTTAGTTGCCTTTAAGAAGTTCTGAACATAAATTGAATTGCCAAGAATTCTATTCATTGAAAAACACATTATATTGCATCATGTCCTTTTCAAATAGAGTGAAACTTGCTTATATTAAATTTCTAGGAACCTGAGGAAAAAATTTGATATAGGATAGAATTTGATATAGTCTAGAAATATTACATGTGCATGTAATAGACCTGGATTTTCAATTTGATTGCTATACACAGAGATTCAATACAGATGGGTTCAATATTAGGGGCTTCATTGAATTTGCATTTGTGTTTTTCAGGACATATATGGTGTGTGTTTCTTCAAGGTAAAAATCAGATTCATTCCCAAGTCTAGGAGAACTAAATATTCATGGGAACAGGAATTCTTGAAGGAATTTGACCGGATAATAGTAGTGTGAGCAATCTGGTTTTCACTTCATCCCACTTCAATATTAATTTAATTCACTGGAGTTTAGACTATTGAATTCCTGAATGGCACTTTTCCCCCTTTCTCCAACTCTATATCTCTCTGCCCTATAATTTTTCTGTCCCTTTCTTTCATTGAATATTTTAATAGTTCATCTGAATGGAAGTATTCAAAAGGAGGGAATTCCAAAAAGTTTCAACATGCAAAGAAATTTTCTGGCAATAATATATCTCATCTTGAAAAGTTATAGAAATAACAAAAAGGTAATGACCACTGTAAAACTGAAATCAATCATTATACTACTGTTTCTGAAATACATCCTCTCCTTAAAGTATAGATATTAAAAATTATTAGCATTGCAGAAATGTTTACCCATAGAATCAATGCTGTTTTTTTAATTAAATTTCTTTTTAACTGATACATAAAACCAAAAATGTAAATATTAAGGTATAATTGCATTCTTTTTGGTACCTGTGTGCATTGTTTAATATTTAAATTAGGTTAACATCTATTTCCTCAGACATTTATCATTGTTATGTAAAACACTGCCAAATCTTTTCTTCCAGCCTTTTGAAATGCACAGTGCACTATTGTTATCTGCAGCCACCTGTGGCACAATAGCAGCACCAGAGTTTCTTGCTCCTGTCCAGCTGTAACTCAGACTATTGATTGGTCTTTCATGCACTTTACTGAAGGACTGAGTGGAGAGATTACATCACTTTAAGAACCCCTAACAAACATACTACTTCTAACTGAAATAGATAAAAGCAAAATCATAGTTTGTCATCATAAAGTTCTACTGTCATATATAAACTCTACTAATTTTACTCAGTTTCAAGTAAACAAATAGAAAGAAATAAATAGAAAAATATAGTTTAGATACCATAACCCATTAGTCTAACAATAGTTAAGAACGCTGGAATATTTGTCATATATATATACATATATACATATATACTTATATATATGTATATATGTATATATGTATATATATGACAGGTCAAGCAAGCAAATGATGCTAATCTTTTTCCTGAAGTATTTAATCACCATAAAAGTATTTTTCACTATTAAAATTAGTTGATAACTACGTGCTTCTTTATACACAGAGGTTACGCTCAATGTACTTAGTTTACATCACAAAAGCATGACAGGGGCCAAACCAGTTATTGACTTACATGGCTGATTATTTTACTGAAATTATAAAGCACCCTATACAATACTAATGATCAACAGTATCATATAGTCTCAGCTTCAGTTTTATCAAAATGAAGCAAAATTGGTTTATCTAAACGAATACAAATTGGTATATCTAAATGAATACAAATGACATATAAAAAATGAATTAATTGCATAAGCAACAAAGACTTTGGGCAAGCCTTGTACATCAGCTACATGAAAACTTCTTGAAAACTTTCTCCTAATCCTCCAACTCCTTTTGCTTCTTCTTCTCCTTCTCCTTCTCCCTTCTCCTTCTCCCTCCTTCTTCCCCCTTCTTCTTCCCCATTCTTCTTCTTCCTCTTCTTCTTCTTCTTCTTCTTCCTCTTCTTCTTCTTCTTCTTTCTCCTCATCTTTTTTTTTTTTTTTTTTTTTTTTTTTTTTTTTTTTTTTTTTTTTTTTTTTTTTTTTTTTTTTTTTTTTTTTTTTTTTTTTTTTTTTTTTTTTTTTTTTTTTTTTTTTTTTTTTTTTTTTTT
>PVKA01045978.1:0-15212 GCA_004027165.1 Ctenomys sociabilis | reverse complement strand
CTGTCTGGACTGACTGGCATACTTATGTACCTGAGTGGCTGGTTTTGAAGGTGCTTTTTGAGATTTGGACTCACACTCAGAAACTGATTTAAAATAAAATAAAGCACTATCCTGATAGGATTAGAGGCTTCCCAATTAAAACCATTTTTGAGAAATCCTAAGATTTCTCTACAATGGCTTCCCATATTTACTTGGGATTGTTAGGAGTTTCTTTTTCCAGCCCAGTAGCTTGAGTCACAAATGTGGGCATATAGGTGGACAATGTGTTACTTCTAATTTTGGATTAGAAGGCATATATAAGGAAATCTAAGCTATTTGAAACCTGTTTTGCATTTTTTGTTGGAGTCAACTTTTCTAAGTAATTTTTGATCCATTTGTGTGTCAAATAAAATTACACACCAGAATGTTAATTTGTCTTTATTTTATACTTACAGAATCTTCATTACTATACAAAAAAGTTCACCATGCACATCTTAAGAGATCCACAAATAATCCAAATGTATTTTTTCTATATTTCAGTTATTTGAGATGCTAGGATAATCCATTTAAATGGCTTCTGTCTTCATTGCTTATTTTTACCTCATTTCCTACAAACTTTGTGTAAGGAGAGTGTTTTCTGTTACATTTTCTAAGTTCAGGGCCAGCAAGATAGCTCAGCAGTCTAAAGTGCCTGCTTAGGCAAGCTTAAGTAGGCTTGGGACCATGGTTTGAACCCTGATACCATGTGCTGTGCAAGCCTTACCTTCAGGGCTGGTTGGACCTCCCACCCCTCAAAAAAAACCTAGGTCCATAAATATGAAATTTTGGCAGGCACATTAGCAAATGTCTGCAATTTCAGCACTCAGGAGGCTGAAGCAGGATTGCCACAAGTTCAAGGCCAGGCTGAACTATCTAACCAGGCCCTATCTCAAAAAAAAAGCAAAACCTGAGATCCCATAATTACCTGATTCGTTGCAATGTTAAAAGTAGCCAGGGTTGCTTTCTGGTAGTCTGAATCACTTGCAAATTTCCTAAATACCTGCGAATTTGTAGTACCATATTTGCCAAAGAACATTCTTTTCTAAGAGGCAAAGTATTGTGTAACAGATTAAATAAATTTTAAATTAGGAAGCTATCACAGGACTCGGAAAGATGAGGCAGAAGGATCACCATCAGTTCAAGGCCAGCCTGGGCTAGTAAAATAATGTTTTTAAATATAGTCATGGGGCAGGGGATATAGCTCAGTGACACAGCACATGCCTGACAAATGCAAGGTCCTAAATTCAAGTCCTGGTACCAAAAAAAAAAGTATACACACTAATTACTTCAATAAGCTATCTCCAGGCCACTGTCCTTATAGTAAACATTGAGATCTTTACTGATACGAACAACTAAGCTTTGTACATGGAATATAGTTTTAATTGCATCCAAAGGTAAAAGAATGGCAGAATGGCATTTTTAACATTGTGGCTTTTCAAATTTGATTTTCAGAATTTATCTTCAAGTACATCTAGTTATACTTTTTAAAAGTGCTTTAACCCCAGCACCATGTGCCCCACCCCAATGGTGGTGTCATGTTGCACACCAATAATCCTAGTGCTGGGGAGGCTGAAACAGGAGGCTCACTATGAGTCTTAACTATATAGTGAGACCCTGTACCAAATGCATAAATTTAAAAAATAAATGTGCTTTATAGAAAAAAAGATCTCAAAAAAGTAAAAAAGATCTCACTACAATGCTTCAAATGAATTGAACTTGTGATCCTTTTGCCTCAGGTTCCCTAATAGCTGGAATTACACGTGTGCAAAGCTGTATGCTAAGGCTTCATAATTCTTTTAGGACAGCATGGCTCCCATTTGAGTATCTACTCTGAGCAAAGTAGCCTGGCTTTTTGCATTTGCCAGCTCATCAGCTCTTATAATTTATCAGCCAGTTATTTCACAGTACTCAACAAATGTGACCTAAGCAAAGTTGAACTTTAAAAGCAAAATTAGTATTCCCTCTACAATAGGAAATAGTATATAGAATGTGTTGATACTGAATTCAAATCTTTTATAGATAGGTTTAAGAATAACCTTTAGCAGGGAGGAGTGGTACATGCCTTTAATTCTAGCACTCACTCAGGAGACTAAGATGGGGATTGCCATGAGTTTGAGGCCAGCTTGGGCTTCACAATGAGCTCAAAGCCAGCCTAAATGGCCTACACAGCAAAACCCTCCCTTTAAAAAAGAAGAAAAATCAAAAGTAACTTTTGAGGGCCAGAGATAGCTCAGTACCTGCCTCACAAGCATGAGGTCCTGAGTTCAATCCCTGATACCAAAAGAAAAAAAAACTTGAGCCCGGTAAGATGGTGCACACCTATAACCCAGCACTCTAAGAAGCTGAGGCAGAGGAACTGTAGGTTTACCTCTAGCCTGGGCACCTTAAGAAGACCATCTCCAAATTAAAAAAAAAAAAAAAAAAGCAGGGCGGGGAGGCTAGCAATGTAGCTCAGTGTGAAGGCTCTGGGTTCAATCCCCAGTAATACCAAACAAAAATCAATGTTTGATATCTCTATCATTATCATGTTCCCAAATGAACTGGTTGGCAGCCTATTTATCTAGTGACTCCTACGTAGGTGCTGGCCTTTTAGGCATTCCTAACCTGTGCTGAAGACACCAGTCATTGGCTGCATTTTCCAAATATATTCTGAATACTGTTGAGAGCGAGCCTGACATCTAGAATGTAGATCTGGACACAAAGGACTTATTTTTTTTTTCTTGGCGGAACCAGGGGTTGAACTCAGGCCCTTGCACTTGCCAGGGAAGTGCTTATTCCACTGAGCCGTTTCCCTGGCCCCTACAAAGGACTTCTCTATAATAAACAGGTTTATTAAGGGTTGTGGAAGGTTCATTTTAAGTTATACTTCAAAATACAATTTCCCTCAGAAAAATATAAAAAGCACTTGATCCCAGATAATAAAACTGCAAAAGAAAATAATTTTATTGAATAAGTTAGCACAGGCAATATCTGAGAAAGCATCAGTCAATTGGTTAGGGCAATAAGCGCCTCCACCACGTTGCCCATGTGCTCCCGTAAGCTCCTTTCCGCAGCTGCTCGGGAGATCTCCATCTCTGTCATCTACAAGACAAAGATCCACCATGTTACCTCAGCCAGTGTTCTGGCATTAGTGTGCTACCAAACGACTCACCTATGTAAGCAAACAGTGCAAATTAACCAAAACAACCCCCAGCCCATGAACTAGTAAAAGCACTAATACTCACTATCAACTCCAGATCTTCCTTCTTGATAGTGACCTTTGCCAATTCCTTCTCCCTACAAAATATTATGTACATCAGTCCTTCTATTTCACCTCCACAAGCTCTTGCTGCCTTGCACGTAATTGAATCCTGATAAACAAAGGATTTCAACTAATATCCCTGTGCTTCCCCCTAGAGGCTTTAAATAGCAGGTGTCACCAGGATCTTAGCTTACATTAACAAATTGTTAAGGGCCAGATCTGTGGGAATTGATGAACGGGTAAGAACGGTACAAAGGCTTAAGTATGGCCTTTCTTTTGAGGGTGGATCAGGAGCTGCAGACTTACCGCTCCTGTCGGGCTTTCTGCTCCCGGGACCGCCTGTCTCCGATGACGGACATTGCCTATAGAAACACAAGTGTCATTATCGTGCCACTGTTCACAACTCCTGATCACCTAATAACGGGTCCTGGGCGGCTCTTCCCGTACTTCTGACTACGTGAGAGCGCATTTTAACCAGGTTCCTCCCAGAGCCATAGTGCCCCTGCTTCTGCGCCCTGGGACCCACACCCCAGCCCCAGCGCGAACGCTCCCGCAACCTCACCGTCTCCAAATTGGAGCTCTGGATCTCCTTCTCCTCCGCATAGTCGGTGACCCGCTCTAGGTCCGCCGCCCCGCTGTCATGCTTTCGCGGTTTCTCTGGGGGCCGCTCCGGGCAGCTTGTCTCGGTTTCCAACTCCAGCTCCACGTCCCCCTCGGTAGCCATGTCTATCTCACAGGCCGCGGTGCTAAACAACTTCCGGGGCCGCACTTCCGCCCGAGGGGCGGGGCCAGCATTGCGCCGGATTCTAGAAGCTTCAGCGATTAGAGGGTCGTTTCTTGAACTCCCTTCAAGACTTGTTTTCTGTAAAGCATTCTAGCCCTAAAGTGTCCCCTCTCTAGAACACCCGGCCCTCCCTCTTGGTTTTCCACCTAACTATATTTTCACGAGACACACACCAGGAAATTTGTCTAATCAGGATGGGTGCTGCTTAATCCTAAACCCTTTTTTTTTTTTTTTTTTTTTTGTCTTTTTGAGACAGGGTCTTGCTATGCAGCTCAGGCTGGCCTTAAGCTCACTTTGTAGCTCGGGCTGGTCTCGAACTCACAACAATCCTCCTGCCTCAGCCTCCCGAGTGCTGGGATTATAGGCATGAGCCACCACGCCCGGCCCTAAACCCTTTAAAGCGCTAGTCCCCTAGCCAGCTGGGCAAACCACTCTTCAGAGAAGCACACCAGTGGCCCAGCACTTCGTGTGGCCTCCACTTATGGGCCAAGGGGACAGTGGGTGGGCAGCAGCAGGCGCTGTTCCTTGTCTGCTTCTCAGCTGGCAGCTCTAGGTCTGATAGGGACAGCAATGATTAGTGCAGGACTGAGGCTGGCACCGCAGTCGGGCAGCCTGGCGCAGTGAGGGAGCTTGGCGGACAGGTCTGAAAGCTCCCAAAAGTAAAAGCTCTTTCGAAAGTGGGAAACAAACGTGGCTGAAGCTGATAAGGAAAATATGCAGGGACAATGAAACAGGCCTTTTCACTGCCCTTCAGGTTCTTGGCCTCAACTTCTCCCGGATGTTTAGGTAGTTCAACCCTGCACTTAAGCCCTTGGCTCTGAACAAGGTATTGTGAGCATCCTTGAGTAAATGAAAGAAGAAAATTTTGGAATTCTGCCTAAGTTAACCTCATACATACTACATTAATGTTTACCTTTCCCCAGCAAATCTCCACCTGTCTGCCCCATACCTGACTTTCCCCAGGTGTCCTGTTTATCTTTTCCTTGTGCCAGCTTCTACCCCAAGTCTCCCCCAATCGCCTGTTCTACATCTTCCTCCTCCTGGGGATCTCTGCAATCTACTGCCTCTTGCTGCCTGGGACAGTGGTAGAAAGGCTCTGAGAGAAAAAGACAAGGGTAAGTGGGAGGGAGCAGGTAGCAAGCTGGGAGAAGATAGGAATGAACACTGAAACAAGATTCTGGGGGAAGGAGACAGAGAAGCTACATACTCCCCCCAGATCCAGATGCCCTTGGAGCTGTGTGACCACCTCTTTGGCCACTGTGCCTGTCCTATGTTGATTCTGGGGCAGGAATGGCTTCCACCTGCTGCAGGTTGTGTTCCTGGTCTACTTCCATCCCCCCAACCAGCCCACTCTGGATACTTGTGCACAAGTGTGTAACAGGTTTGTGTGACTCTTTGGGTGGGGAAGTGACAGGGAAAAGTAAGACAGTAGCTGGGTAAAGGAAATTCTGGGATAAAGTAATAGCACATTATAAAAGAAAACAAGTCCCTGCTTCCACTGTACTTGCTGTGTTGACCATGAACCAGACAGTTATCCTCTGGGTATCCAAAGTAGAAAGAACAATGAAGTTATTGTATGCATGCCCTCTGTTAAATGTAAAATGCTGCCTACATGGTATTTAGGTATTGTTTCTGTCTGAAACACTGTGCAATGAGCCTGTTCCAAGGCCCTCTCACTTGAGATCTTTTTGTCCTCTTTCCAAAAACTTCAGCTCTTTCCTTTTTCCCTTGCCTCGCCTTTGCCTTGTCTTAGGGTTTTTGTAGCAGCCGGGCCTTGCACAGGCTAAGCACGCATTCTACCACCAGACCTTTTTGAAAGAAGGTCCAAGACCACCAGGTTGGCCTCAAACATATGATTCTGCCTCAGTCTTCTGAGCAGTTGTGATTATAGGTGATTCTACTGTGCCTGGCTCTCAGTCTGGTTCTTTCCTCCTAACCAAGTTCCTGGTACCTAAAGCTACTGTTCCTGTTAATCTCTGTACTGTTGCATTATGCATTCCTGATGAGTATCTTTCCAGTAATCTCACACCTCAATCAGCAGTAGTTAAAAGGCTTGCTAACATAGTGGGTAGGAAGAGCAGCAGTAACATATGTAAAAGCTGTATTTCCCACTGGTGCAACCTTGCAGCCTGCTACTACACTGGCATCTGTGTGGCTTTTCTTCCATTCTGTTGCAGTTAGTACTTGTCAAGAGCCTTGGCACACTCCCAGAACAAGAACTGGTAAGGGGCACACCACCCCAAAAGCTCTTCTAAGGGAGGTTATCCAGTATTACTGGATTCAGGAAGGCCGGGCAAAGGGCATGTAAGTCATTGGGACCAGTTTCCCATTGAGCAGTTTAAAAAGCTGAGAACTGTGGTAATTCCGTAGGCCAAGTGGAATGAGTAATTACATTCATCAATAATTCGTAAAACCGGGGGCCAGGGAAATGGCTCAGTGGAATAAGCGCTTCCCTGGCAAGGGCAAGGGCCCGAGTTCAATACCTAGTTCTACAAAAAAAAAGAAAAATAATTCGTAAAACCAAAGGGCTCGAGCTTTAAGCCATTCCCCCCACCCTCCTCAAACAGGTACAGGTCAGAATTGCAGCTGGTTCCTAGCTGTACTGGATACCCTAGGATTCATGGTATGTGTGTGGGAGCTATGCTTCTGTTTTATACTACTCACAGCCAGCTGGTTGCCTGCTGAACAGGATGCTTAGTTTGCACCTGTACCTGTTTTTGTGGCCTGCTCCTCTTCTCCCATCACTCCTTGCATCTGCCTGAATGGGTATATAAGCTAAGCCAGCGATAGTGAACTGTTTTAGTTTTTAATGATACAAACAACCTACTTCCACAAATGTGCCACAGGTTCACAACTACAAATGTCAGTTATCTAATAAAACAATCTCTTTTCCCCAATGGATGTGGAGGCAAAGTGCAAGTGGAGGTAGAACTGCACAGAATCACCACCCTGAAAACAACCTGTTCCTCCCAGAGCAATCCCAAAATGGCCTTCTATAAGCCTGTATCAGCTGCGTCATATATCTGACTTTCTCTCCATTATCCAGTGGTCCTCCAGAGAAGACAGTACCTCGACTACCAATGCCAAGAGCTTTTCTGTTCTCACCAAATAACCAACTCTTCATTCCTAACACTTTCCTCTTGCCACCCCCCCCCAAGTAACCCTTCAAAGATAGAATCACATCATGTCTGCATGGCCTAAGTAGAACAAATCACCACACCAGATACTTAACTAGCAGTGCTGAGTGCTGCCATCATGTATGCTTGTGTGCTTGTTTGCTTGATGCCTAAAGATGTTAAGGGAAGATGCCCAGGACCAGGTGGGTCAGTCAGGACAATGTCTAGGACCATGGTTTACTTAAACTTTAGAGCAAGACTAGAATAAGAAAAGCTCTCAATGAACAGGAAAAATTTTAAAAATAGCACTTTGTCAGAAGATGTGTGAGATGTTGGGGGTGGGGAAAACAACCTGAGAATTCAAATTTATAGATTTTTTGGGCCTTCACATGAATACATTTTTAAACCTCTGTTGAAAAGTGGTTCACAGCACTCAGGATTACTAATGTGGACTGAACAATAACTCCCCCTGAAGAATCTTTACTATTTGACTCAAACCAGCTTGAGAACTTTTTTCTCAGCAATAAGGTCTGCTATCTGGCTGAATACTTTGGGCCCTTGTGGATCAAGGTTTACAGCTATGAGTTTCAGGTGAGGATCAAGAGCTCTGTCCCCGAAATACCCCCCAACACACAGACACACACACACACCCTACCAACCTCCACCCACAATGCTTAGATTCTAGCTATGACCTTTTATTGAGTACCCACAATGTGCTAGGCACTGTGCTAGATAATTTACATAATCTCATTTAATTTAATCCTCACAACAACCCTGTGAGGTAGGTATTTGCTCCATTTTACAAATGGAGAAATTGAGGCACAAAAGATTAAACATCAAAGTTTGCATAGCCAGTTATATTCTGGAGTTAGAATTTGAACCCAGGTGTGCCTCCACTTCTTATACTAGGCAAATCTTTTCAACGAGTTTTCTAGATCAACACTTTCAAGAGTTCATAGAAGCCGTTCTGTAACATTCTGTCCTGTTTTGCAGAAGCCTTCACTGTTTCTCAAACAATGAAGCAAGAAGTCAGGAGACAAGAAATGACAGGACTCTAAATATAAAGTGCCAAAGAGCCCTCAAGAGCCTTGCATGAGGGTTGGGGAGATAGCTCAGCAGCATAAACACCTGCCTGGCAAGCACATGGTTCTGACATAAGGAGATCCCTGACATAAGGAGAAAAAAAAGAGGCTTCATAAAAGTAGCTGGGCAAGTGCAGGGACCAAGGCTCAATCCCCATTACCACATGCCACACTGGCCCCCACTCCTGGGTGCACTGGGCCAGCGACTGAGTCTAGGTATAGTGGCACATGACTGTAATCCCAGGAATGGGGAGGCTGAAAACAGGAGGATCACTAAGAGTTGATCTCTGTAGTGAGACCCTATACAAAAAACAAACAAAAAAAGTAGCTGGGAAGGAAGCAATATTGCTTCCCACCAACACTTCCCTCTGCACAGGGCAAAACAGAGGGATAGCCAGGCTAGCTGAACAAGAACCCTACAGTGCAAGCCCAGTATCTATCCTGCCTTCCACTCTTGTTTTCTTCCTTGCTTCAACTGTCATGGATACCCTTACTAGTTCAGGTAAGATGCAGTGTGGGCTGAGATACTTTCCTAAAATCCTAGCTTTTTTTTTTTTTTTTTTGAGACAGGGTCAGGCTGGTCTCAAACTCACAACAATCCTCCTGCCTCAATCTCCCAAGTGCTGGGAAATCCTAGCTTTTTAAAGAAAACAATTCAATGCTGCTCCAAAGAATTTCTAGGTGAGTCTTCCATAACTGTGGGGAGGTAAGGACAGTCTAAGGCCCCAAGTACTCTCTATTTTTAGTTCCATAGCCATTAAGAACCAGAGCTGGAAAAGATATTCACCAAGGGTTACTGGGTTACCTTCTGGGTCGATTGCTTCACAACTTGTTTACCTATCTAGCAAACATCCCACTTAACCTGTAAGGGTTTTGTTTTTTTTTTTGCGGAACCAGGAATTGAACTCAGGCCCTTATGCTTTCCAGGGAAGCACTCATTCCACTGAGCCATCTCCCTGACCCCTTAACCTGTAAGTTAAAAGGTTTATATCAACTTAAACACATCTTATTGTTCTTACTGAATAACTAAAGTATTTAATACAATTATAAACCCTTGAATAAATTTTACCTTTATGGAAAAAAAAAAAAAAAAAAAAAAAAGACTTCATTTTGGGCCTGTGTGCTCTGGGAATGCTACTGGCACTACTCTGTTGGTCCTCCACTCATCCTCTTTAAGTAACATCTTTAATATTATTGCCAGATAGCCCCCCACCACACACTTGTATTAACAAACTGGTATGTACCCCTAATCTTAAAGCAGGGAAGCTGTCCAGCCTCACAATTCAAAACCTCAGGACATAATGGAGTTATCTCACCTTAAGTTTAAGTCAATACTGTGCCTGAACTGAAACCCTAAAGCCCTGGTCAGTTTCTGATTCACTAGACCTTTTTTATGTCTTCATCCCAGTCCAAAAGCCTAACTCTCAAATCAGAAGGTCAGGAACCACTGCTGACCCCAGCAGACAGTGTGGCACCAGCCCTTTCCTGGCTCCTAAACTGGAGGTGGGGGATGGGGAAAGAGACCATAGGGACTGAAGACTTGGATCTGCCCTTGTAGATAAAAAAGGCAAATACACTATTCAACTATGGGAAGAAACCCAGAACCACACAACAAATCAGGGCACAGCAAGAAAAGAACAAAGAGCCTATACCAGGTTTTAATCCTGATCTTAAGGTCAAAGGAAGCCAGACAACAAAAAAACACCCGTATTTCAGGATGAGTGACAGAAAATAAGAGAATGTGAACACCTCAGAGTCACTGACCATGCAAAGCTGGGAAGCAGCAGGATTTTTTCTGGCCAACTTTCAAGCAGACAAACTGAGAAAGAATAAGGAAGAACAGTATCAACTTAGGTCTTGGAGCCTACCCTCTTAGGTGCTTAACTCCATCTCTGGGATGGTGTTCAAAGTCTTGAGTTATGGACAAAAATCGCACAAAAGTCTCTTTGATTCTGAGAGGAGTCTTCTACCACATAACCATAATGGTCATAATAAAATAAAGGTTTCTCCCACGATGTTCCACTCATTAAGTCTACACAACCACAATCTCTTATTAGGAGTCTAAAGACTCTCCCCTTATGATGGGAAAGGGCAGGCACTCTTCCATCCCCACCTCACCCCCAAATCCCCAGTCAAACCAGGCGCTCAAGGAATTACAAAGCTACTTTTAATACTTTGGGGTTTGCCCCACAGGAATAAAAAACACTGGGAAAGGGTAACCTCCTCACCCCCAGGAGTGGCCCAGGGGGACAGAGGCTACCTGAGGGGAAGGAAGCACAAAAGGGACCCGCTGCAGACTCAGGGCAAAGGGAATGCCATCGGTGTTGGGACCTGTGAGCACTACAGGAGGAAACGCGAGCATGGTGGGACTGGCTCCAGGCACACAGGCGAAGGGCAAGAGGGTTGGACACGAAGCCACAAAGCTACTTGGGTTCCTCCTTCTTCTCGTTTGCCTTTTTCTGCTTCTGCTGCATGATCTCCGAGTCCCTGGGGGTAGAGATGATGGGGCACTGGGAGGTACCAGAGGGCAAAAAGGACAAGATGCAGGGGGATGAAGGGCACAAAGGATAAGATGGAAGTGGATGGGACAAAGTTCAGCATGTGGCTGCTGTATTCCCATCCTAGGAAAACAAGAGGAATCCAGCTGAGGCTCACAGGGCAATCAGTCTCCATCAACAGCCATCAGGCTTGTTGCCCAAGGGGTCAAAAGTCTGGCCTGGTAGGTCCAACACTCCCTATTCTGGAGTACCACACCCAGAACGCCACTGAGCAAATTGGGAAAAGGGAGGAGAAATGAACTGCAAGGAGGGCCAAAAGTACTGACTATCATAACCATAACAGTACTTAAAATGTGAAGCTCCCTGCCCTTGTTCTTAAGGTCACACCCAGGGACACTCAGAAATCAGACCGAGGGCTGGCAATCGCCAGAGTCCCCTCCAGTAAGGATGTGACCGAACAATTTGAAGGGTGGGGAGGAAATAAACTCTAGAGGAGGCAATTGCACTCTGCCCCTCACGTCTAGTCCAGTTCCAAGCTCGAGGACGCTCTCTTTCCTAGTCCAACCCTTGGTCTACCCCAGCTCTCCCGTCCCGTCCCGTCCTGTCCCGTCCCGTCCTGTCCCGTCCCTGGGGCTACCTCTGCTTGCGGGCGGCAGCAGAAAGCCCGTCATCTCGGCGCTTTCCCTTAACCGAGTCGCTCTGCTTTTTCATATTCTTCTGGCGGGCGAGCTCACGCTGGTTACCGCCTAAGAAGAAAAGGTGAAAAGTGAGGCTCAGGGATGTTCTAGATACAAGCCGGCGACGCGTCCGGACCCGGGGCTCGGCACCAGGCCTTCTAGGGAAAGGGTAGGACAGAGCAAGAGTTCACGGGGCAGGTCCGAGTCCTAAAGGGAGGGAGGCAGCCCGGCGAAGGGCCCGCTGGCGGCATGTTTAGAGTGCTGGGGTGGTGTGGGGTCCTGCCGGCCAGTACGGAGTCTGTAGACGGGGAGCGGGGGTGGGGGTCTGGAACCAGAAACTCGCGCCCTAAAGTGGGATACCGGGCTCTCACAGCTCCAAAGGTCGGAAGGACCACGGCTAACGGGCGGAGGGGGGCGGGAGAGAGCGGCGGGCAGAGGCTCGATTTCCGGGCTCCGAGTGTGAGGGAAACTAAAGAGCGCTTCAGGAGGAAAGCTTCGCTGAGGAAGCTAAGAAGCTCCTAAGGCCGGAGCCTTGGCCGTCGAGAGCAGGATAAATGGGAGGAAAAGGGCGAAAGGAAGGGGCCTCGGTGCTCACGGGTCATGGCGACGGGCAGCGGCTCCGGCCTGCCTCCGTTGCGTCCCCTCGTTCCGTCCGACGTTGCGGACCCCGCCCCCTTCTGCAAACGTAACTAAGGCGTCCTTAGCCCTGCCCCTTACGCCTGGGCACCAACTCCCATTGGGTAACAAGAGTCACGTGGGGTCCAGGACCAAGCGCCGGCCAGGCGGATCCAGAGGTTCGCGGGCCGAGAGGGCCGAGCGAGCGGCGGGGGGCGGGGCTTCGCAGGCGCTGCCTGAGGCGGGGCCTGGAAAAACTAGGCCGAATCACGTGGCGGGGAGGGGAGGAGGGCAGGAGGGTGCGGCTGGCGATGTGGCGCTTGGGGCCGGAGCACGTGACCGGGCGAGTGACCTCACGCCGCGACAGTTGGAGGTGAAGAACTCGCCCCGAGGAGTGCGGAAGCTGTCTAGCTGCTTGTCGCCCCACTTGGGGAACTGAACTTGGCCTGCAGAGCGACTGGGACCTGTGTTCACGGCTCGCGTGAAAAGCTTCCACCAACGTAGCTTCCACGCTGCCCTGCGCCAGCATCACTGCTCCCTCCTAAACCACTCAGCACGAAAACTCCCGCGAAACCCACCCTGTGTGTTGCTCCAGAGAAACTTTTTCCCATTAGCGCAGAGGCTTGAACCCAGCGTTCCTGCATACATACGCTCTGCCACTGTTTTGCGCCTCCAGCCTCGCACACAAACTGCAGGTGCAGTGGCTCCAAAATAAAAAACAGAAGTTGAACCCGAGATTTGAGGGTGCGTGATACACCGGCAAGTTAGGCACAAGACAGCAGGCAGGGAGAGGCACTGGGCTCAAGAAGGAGCCAGAATGGCCAGACCTGGATCAGACAAGCCAGAAGCTGAGGGAAGAGTCGATAGAAACCTGGGGGCCAGGAGATGGCTCAGTCGAATAAATGCTTTCCAGGCAAGTGCAAGGGCCTGAGTTCAGTTCCCAGTTCCACCAAACAAAAAAATCTGGCATAGTGGCGCAGGCATGTGATCCCAGCACTTGGCTGCTGTGCTTTGGAGATGGTCCTGGGCTACAGCCAGGCTAGCCTGAACTACTTAAAACTCCTGTCTCAAAACTCCTAGAAGTCTGTCCAGGGCCTGGGTCCACTGCTATTGGGAGCGATTCCTTTTACTAATAAACACTTATTTACCTATGTCCTAGATTCAGTCCTCGACTTTTGTGATACATTTGTGCGGATTACCCCCTTATACTTTGTCTAATTTCCTCAGAAGTTTCTTTACTCCACTTCCCACCAAGCCATGCCTGATTTAAGAAACAATAGAATTGCCCCAGAAACTAAAAGTGAAATTTTTTCTCATTTTCAGTTTATTTTGTGTGTATAAGACTCCCTACCAAGAAGTTCAAGACCACCCTGGGGAATTTATGGACTTGAGGACACCCTGTCTCAAAATTCAAAACAAAAAAAAAAATTTTTTTTGGCGGAACTGGGGATTGAACTCAGGCCCTTGTGCTTGTCAGGGAAGCACTTGTTCCACTGATCCATCTCCCCAGCCCCCTGCAATTAATTAATTTAGAAAAAAATTAATGCTAGATTAAGCTTTCTCTTGATATAATAAAAAGCAATATATTTAGGGTTTCCGCCCCCCCCATTTACAGTATGATTTAATTCTGTGTCTCGGGCTGGGGAGATAGCTCAGTAGAATAAGTGCTTGCCTGGCAAGTACAGGATCCTGAATTCAATCCCCCGTACCAAAAAAAAAAAAAAATCAGTGTCTCTATATACTAAAATTACTTATGCTATCATCAGTAATACAGATTGTAATCCCAGAACGCAAAGAAGGTGAGGAGGGAGTGTGGTTTAAGCAAAGGAATTGGAAGCTTGTTTGAGCACTGTATCTTTGTCTCAAGCTGGGGTGGTAGCACCCACCTATAATCTCAGCACTCAGGAGGCTGAGGCAGGAGGATCATTGGGAGTTTGAGACCATCCTGGGCTACAAAGTGAGCTCATGGCCAGCTTCAGATCAAATCTATCTCAAAAAGACAGGGAAAAAAAAAGGCTTTAAAGCAGAAAGAGATAAGGCAGAAGTTTCAGAGACCCCAAATATGAACTGGAAAGGAAAAATTGGACTTGACAGCAGGCATCACCAGCACAGTCTAAATGTGGGTTTAGCCAAATGTGGTGCCATGGATCCCTAGACTTCAACATTCAGGAGGCCATGACAGAAATAATCAAGGCAGGTTCAAGGCCAACCTGAGCTATATAATGAGTATAAGGGCAGCCTCATTTACATAGGAAACCATCTCAAAAAAGCAAAAGAATCTGGGTGTCTAGCTAGGCAGAGTGACTCATGCCTGTAATACCAGATAATCGGGAGACTCAGGCAGCAGACAGCAGGATCACAAGTTCAATTACAGCCTAGGCAGTTTAGTGACCTAACTGGACCCTATTTCAAATAGGGGGTAGGAAGTCTGGGGATGTATCTCAGTGCAAATCCTGGCTTCAATCCTTAGTTCCACAAAAGCTAGAAAGAAAATACAACAGAGCCATGTGTGGAGGTGCATACCTGTCGTCACAGCACTTGGGAAGCTAAGGCAGGAGGCTTGTCATGAGTTTGAGGACAACCTGCACTGCGTAGCAAGACTTTACAAAAATAAAAAACAGTTTGGTCTCTCTGGTTTCTCACACCTAGGTTCCTAATGGTGCCCTTGCATGCAGAGATCACAGAACCACCCCCAGAGGGAATCCAAACTTGCCAGAGGAATGAGTGAAATGTGTTGGACAAACAACAAGTTTTCCTTTGCACCTGCCACCTCTCATTACCTCCAGCAGCTCAGGTGGATGATCAGTGGAACCGCCTGGTCTCCTCTGCCCAACTTGCTCCATCGCCCCTGATCACGCCCAGGCCACCTTCCCAAGACAGCCTTCCATTCTCAGAAATATTCACTGCATTCCTGCTGTTGAATCAGGCACTGTATATGGGATCAAAATGTGTATTTATGTATTCATAAACAGAGAAGAAAAGCTCTCCCCCTTTCTCTGTGCAGTACATACATATATGTATATTTGGTTTGGGTTTGTTTGTTACTGTATTTTACAGAAGGGTCTACAGGGTGTTCAGAGTCTCACTACTAGGTCGGACATCTTTTTTTTTTTTTTTTTTTTTTTTTTTTTTTTTTTTTTTTTTTTTTTTTTTTTTTTTTTTTTTTTTTTTTTTTTTTTTT
>PVKA01045977.1:0-15212 GCA_004027165.1 Ctenomys sociabilis | reverse complement strand
AATAGCAAAACATATGAGCATTTTAACAAATCTTTATTTCTAGCTGCAAATATATAAACAAAATCTATAACAAATATATATTTTATAAAAAAGCATATTGGCGTATTATAAAATAATTTTTATATGATGTATTATTTTCTTCAAAAATCAAATCTGAAATAGAGGAATTTTATACAGCAAAATTATGTACTGCTTTATGTCACATCTTAGAAGAATATGTATTCTTTCCTATCAGTTACTCATATTTCCATTTAATTAATTTAATGATTAGTATTTAATTCTATGAATAAGAATCTACATGAAATAAAATGTATTTGTAAATTCTCAAAAGGAATTTAAAAGCATGCAGTTTCAAAAACAGTCTTCTAAACACTTTTCCATTAATATATCCACTCTATTTTGGAATGAGATTTAATGAATTCACAAGTTTGCAAATAAATGCACATTGTAATGGAAAAATAATTTCAAAGAAAATCAGCAGCTATTTAAATGTCACTCATAAGGATAGCACAAAGAATTATAGTGAAAAATGTAAACAAAAAAGCTGTGACCATTAAATTTATCTACAAATTTCGTAAGAATGATCCATTGTTACTGTTAAGGAATTTTGAATATGGGCTTGCCCTACATGTGGCAAAACATCACAACTGAAATGTATTGCCTGACAAGTTTGCAATTTATGGCCATATAAATTTCTATCATGCCCAAACATAGGCAAAAATTTTAAAAAATTAAAATCATCAAAAAATTATTTTCAAAGCACAATTTTTCAAAGTTTGGTATGAATTTCACAAATTTGCCATATGATAAGAATTTGGAGTAAACCAGGAAACTAGATTTAATCAAAACAATAATATTTCAAACTTAGCTTGCAGTAAACCAAACAACTCACAACCAAGAAGCAGGGTGAAATCGTAAACTCAGTGATAATTCTCAATTCTGTCTAAAATATGCCCCAATCCATGAAAAGAAAGAATGAATCAAATTACAAGTAATCCTCCTATCATTTTATTAGATAACTTATAAATTTCTCTAAAATTGCTGAAGCAATCAGATGGGATGAGGGCAGAAGGAATGATGAATTCTGCTTCGTAACTGATGACTTAGATGAAAAACAAGATGGGGCAGTCTAGATGGAATATCAAGTACTGCACATCAGCACAATAATCATTTCTGCAAATAGATTTCAAGAAAATCATACCTTCATGGAATTGCTCCATTTATTTGCCTGTTCATTGAAGATAATTTTGTGAATGTCTGCTCTGGGCCAAACACTAAGTATGGCTTAGAATTACATACAGCAGTGGAGAGGACATTGATCCTTGTCTCAGGGAACATTCTGGCACATAAACAATAAGGAGATCGAATACTTTGCAGCTCTTACTATTTTTCAAGTACTGTTCTAAGGGCACAATTCTCAAAATAGTGCTAGGTAGTAGAAAAAAGTTGCTATCTTTATTCAGGAAACTCAATCACAAGATTTCACCGGTTATCAAGGAAACATAACCAAGTAATTTGGAAGAAATCCCAATTATATCCATAATTTAGCTTCAGAAAAACAGAAATTATAAATACAGTGCTTCATTCTACTTACAATAAATAATGAATATTTTAAAGCTACAAACAATCTTAACATATCTAATGTCCAACAACTTCTACCTACAAAGATGAATAACAAACCTAAAGAAAACACAATACAGAGAGTTGTGATTAATCCTAGTAGTTGGACCTGTACTGAACACAAATGCTAATATACTAAATGTGCTCAATAGACTAGGCCTTTACACATTAAAGAGTTGAGTCTGACCTTAAAAGAAATTTGGGAAATGAGGCAAATTATTTTAACTGGAATATCTTTCACAAAGCAGATCCTGAAACAGAAGTGTGTTATCCATGGAATATAATTAAAGAGAAGACCCCCAAAGAAAAACACTATGCAGGCTACTTAAATTGACACCGCCATCAAGAATCAAGCTCAGATCACTAAGGATCTATTCAAATATTCATAAATTGAAGCTCACAGTTTGCTGCCCATAAAAAGAGATATAAGAATTTATTGACTCTGTCCTGGACCCAAACATTGAAAACCTCATGAATTCTAGGTTGAGCATATATGAGTGTCAAACCTTGGACATATAAACTAAGAGTTTTGTCATATAAACTAAATGAGTAAATAGTAGGTTACAGAGGAAAAAACTGGTTCTACAGTGATAACTTAAGTGAAAGATATATAAAGGACATTATTTAGAGCACCATCACATGTTCAAGACATTGGATAGTCTGATTTCAAGTCACAATCACATTTGGCATCTGGCAGTCATATTACCAGCCATGTCAGCTTTTAGTCTTACCAGGTTTACAAACCTAACCTTGGTTTCTTATGTTCAACTTGAAATAGAAATAATGAAAAGGTAAGAATTACCATCAGAATAATGCCTTGTTGAAGCTTATTCTTGAGTACAAGAGGACAGCACACAGTGTACGGGCCCTGAGCTGCTCACAGAGAAGAGAACAAGTAAAACTTACATAAAGAAAAGAACAGGTTCACATTGGTACATTATACATGATACTGTACATGCATTATCAAACCTTTTGTTATTGGCACCAGTGTTTGCACTTAATACAGCTCATGAAAACTGGGTTCTTCTGAAATTTGCTTCACAAAACCTGAGGAAGTGCTTTTTAAGACCACTGTGGGAAGGTCATATATTTGGCAAGTTCAGGCATACTACATAAACATAGGTTGTGAAAAATCATTGTGGGGAGAATTAGCAACTTCTGAACCTGGCCATTGGTGGAAACTTTTTAAACACATATTGTGTTTGATGAAAAACTTTTAGCGGGTAAGAATGGCCCTTGCTCTATCTCCAATAGGAATCCCAATTCATCTCTTCATGATAGTGTCTTTCAATTTAGGTCTATTGTATTATCATGCATTAAAAATAAATAAATGTACATTCAAACTCAAGAATTATCAACCACATAATGAAAACAAAGCCTTCTGTGGGAACTATCCATTAAAATAAATAATAGAATTAGACTTTCCTCCCTATAAAAGCTTCTGAATGCTAAATTTTCAATTCCAAAAAATAAATAATGACCAAACCCTAGAGTCATTATTAATTTATTTCTCTTATATTAGTGAATTCAATCAGTCTTTCAACAAAAGCTATATGCTGTACTTTAAAAAGAATTTCCAGAATCTGCCTACTGTTTTAACTCCATCAATTCATTCATGCTGTATAAACCACAATCCTGTAAAACCTCAGGAGAATTTTAACTCTTTCTGTCTCTTTCACACTTTCTTTCCTGGTAGTCTAGGCTCAGTAGAGCATCCAAAGGGATCTTGCTAAAACTCCTCCACTCCAAGCCCTTCAATAGCTTTTTATACTATAGTAAAATCTATAGTTCTCATAATTCTTGATTAAGGTCTCTATGTGCTATTGATTATGTAGAACATACAATATTCTGCCTTTCCCAATTGGGGTAAGTGGCTTTCTAGTCTTATAACAAAGTAAGTGTTCTCCTTCTTTGTGCTCTGAGCATTTCTTATTTGGTCTATCTAGGGTATTCCCCATTTCAAAGTCAACATTTAAATAAATCTCCATTCTCCTTAGGTTTTTTAAATATCTTCTTCTTGAGGAGATTTTTCCCTACACACAATATATAAAAATACATACTAATTAACAATCTTTATTTCTCTACTTAAATTTCTTCACCTATAGTCATCAATCTTGTAGCTTTTTATTGTATGTATGTAATCCTGTTAAGAGCACAAACTTGTGACTGTCTTATGTAAGATCTCTTCTTCATCACTTAAAACACTGCCTGGAATGTAGCAAGAACCCTAAAATATCTGTTAATTAAAGCAATATATAAGAATATAAACTATTGTTTATTAATTGTATGATACTGTTATTATTATTATTTGTTAAGAAATATGCTACAAAATATGCAAGAAAGACAGCAAGCAAGAAGGATGTATGCAAAGGATTTCACTCAGAAATGGAGAAAATGAATAATTTTTTACAAAAGACAAATCTCAATCCATTAACATGCAAAATAGAATCAAAGTATGTAACAAATGGACATATGCAACTGAATTTTAAAATTTCCATTTTATATCCACTGGATAGGCAATATTTGAGAAATATGATAATATAAAATATTGGTAGAGAAATGGATGAAATACAGCTTTTGCACACTGTTCATAAGAATTCAAATTGGCAAAATAACTTTGGAAAACAAATGACATCTTGCAATGTTAAATATTTTCTATTATACATCATAGTATTACACAGTTCGATAGAGATCACCATACATAACGAATGCAGCAATAAGTTTCTTTGTGTGTATTTATATTAGTCAACTATGTGTAACAAAGAAAATAAACTAAAATCACACACAGCAAAAGTGGATGTTGAAAGACAATATTCTGCAGAAAGTCAAATTAAGAAAGCTATATGTGTATATTAACAAAAAGTTATTGAACAATAAAGTATGATCAAATAACATAGTGAGAAGAAATAACAACTCTCAATAAGGAAATAACAGCCAATGAAATACAAAACATAATAAAAAAGCCTACCGACAAAGAAAAGTCCAGGTCCTGATGGATTCACAGCTGAATTCTACAAGAAATTTATAGAAGATATAATCCCTACACTCCTGAAACTCTTCAATGAAATTGAAAAGGAAGCAGTCCTCAAAAAATCATTTCTAGAGGCAAGTATAATACTGATTCCAAAACCAAGGAAAGACACAACCAAAAAGGAGAGCTATAGGCCAATCTCCTTCATGAACATAGATGCAAAAATACTCAATAAAATCCTGGCAAAAGAATACAGTAAATCATCAAGAAGATCATACACCATGATGAGATAGGATGCATTCCAGGGATGAAAGGATGGTTCAATATTCAAAAATCTATAAATGTAATACACTATATTAATAGACTGAAATCTAAAAACTGTGTCATCATCTCAATTGATTCAGAGAAAGCTTTTGACAAAGTCCAACACTCATTCATATTCAAGGTCCTAGAGAAAATTGTAGTAGATGGACTCTAGCTTAACTTGATAAAGGCCATCTATGACAACCCAAAGGCTAATATAATCCTAAATGAGAAAAACTGAAATCTTTTACTCTTAAATCAGGTACAAGACAAGGAGGTCCTCTATAACCCCTCCTATTCAATAGAGTCTTGGAATCATTAGCAACAAGCATTAGAAAAGAGAGAGAAATAAAGGGAATAAGAATAGGTGAAGAAGTTAAATGATCACTATTTGCGGATGACATGATACGTTACTTGGAAGACCCCAAAAATTCCACCAAGAAACTACTAGAACTGATATGGAAATTCAGTAGCATAGCAGGATACAAAATCAATACTCAAAAGTCAATAGCATTCCTCCACATAGGTAACAACTGCACTGAAAGGGAAACAATACCTTTTACAATAGCACCACGAAAAATGAAATACATTGGAATTCACTTAACCAAGGAAGTCAAATATCTTTTCACAGAAAAATACAGCACCCTAAGAAAAGAGATTATAGAGGATTTCAGAAAATGGAAAGATATTCCATGCTCCTGGATAGGAGGAACCAACATCGTGAAGATGGCTATACTCCCAAAATTGCTGTACAGATGTAATGCAATCCCTATCAAACTGCCACCAACATATCTCCCAGTCCTAGAGAAATCGTTCCTAAAATTTATTTGGAACCACAAACAACCTAGAAATCCAAAGGCAATCTTGACCAATAAACACAAGGCAGGAGGCATCACAATTCCTGACTTGAAATTATACTTCAAAGCCACTGTGATAAAATCAACATGGTATTGGCAACAAAATAGACCTGAAGATCAATGGAATAGACTGGAAGACACAGAGGCATCTACGAACACACTCAGCCATCTGATCTTCGACAAAGGGGCCAAAATACCTACTGGAAGAAAGTGCGCCTCTTTAACTAATGGTGCTGGAAAACTTGACTTTCTACATGCTGAAAACTAAAACTTGACCCAGCTCTATCACCATGCACTAAGTTAAAGTCAAAATGGATTAAAGATCTAAACGTTAAAACAGAAACACTCAATCTCCTGGAAGAGAAAGTAGGAGGAACTCTTGAAGACATAGGGGTAGGTAAAGAGTTCATGAATAAACATATATTCGCACGGGAAGCTCTTGAAAGAATCAACAAATGGGATCAACTCTTCTTAAAGAGCTTCCGCATGTCAAAAGAAATTGTCAACAGAGTGAAAAGACAACCCACAAACTTTGAAAAAATCCTAACTAATAAGCAATCAGACAGAGGTCTACTGTCTCGAATTTATAAAGAACTAAGATATAACAGGGCCCTCAAATTTAAAGACCCAATTCAGAAATGGGTATCTGGGATGAATACATACTTCTCAGAGTATGAAATTAAAGAAGTAAATAAATATAAGAAAAAATGCTCCATATCGCTAGCCATTCATGAAATCTAAATAAAAACATCCCTGCAATACTATATCATTCCAGAAAGAATGGCTATCATAAGGCAATCAACCAACAACAAATGTTGGAGAGGTTGTGGGAAAAAGGGAACGCTTCTCCACTGTTGGTGGGAATGTAGACTGGTACAACCATTGTGGAGGTCAGTGTGGAGACTCCTCAAAACAGTAGGACTAGAAATCCCATTCAAGCCGGCTATCCCCCTACTGGGAATTTTCCCAAAGGATCTGAAAACATTGTATCATACTGATATATATGTACCTATGTTTATAACAGCACAATTTGTGCTAGCAAAATCTTGGAAACAACCTCACATGAGGAATGGTTGAAAAAAAAATGTGGTATTTGTATATAATGGAGTATTACTCAGCTGTAAAGACTGATAAACTTGAAGCATTTATATTGAAGTGGATGCCACTTGAACATATACTCATAAGTGAAATAAACCAGACACACATGTGTAAATATTGTATAGTCTCCCTAGTATAAGAAGTGAAAAGAAGAAATACAAATAGAAATGTACAACAACAACTGAAAACAATTGAGTCAGATACAGCAAAGTGAATGGCATATGCTGCAGAGTACTAATCAGCTTTTCTTCTGGATCGTTAACAACCAAAGTTCACAAATCAGAGATGGAGAAATAGAAGAGCCACAAGGCCAGCCAACATTTTGGCCCTAGCTTTTCAAGGTCAGTGAAGACGCAGGACATAAGAGAACCTATACTGTAACATCATGAAACTGAGTTGAGCTCCAAATTTTCTGAACAAGAAGATTATGGAGCCACAAAGGAAAGAGATTGAAGTTCTATAGTGTGCCTGGGGAGAGTGACATGGAGAGAGGACTTTATCTCAGACTCTCACAGGGAGCAAACTGTTCAAGCATTGGCTGTGACTCATCCACATGGATGACACAGACAAAGGATCTACAGAATAAAGTACAGGATTACAAGATAATCCCTGAGGGCACTTTGCGACCTCAGCAGAATCAAATACTGCATGTTTTGGTATATAGGTCTTGCTCTATCTAGGTCTTAACCATCCAGCAGAAAAGTACAAAAATGAGGTATACAACAGGGCCATAATAATAAGTTGAGCTGTAAATGGCTATAGTCGACAACTTTTTCAGATAACTCACTATTGTTTTTGAATGCTGGACTGTGTTGGATTGTGTCATCGAGTGCAGGCACATAAATTGTTTGAATGACAATGGAGTGCCCATCTTTGACAGCTTTACACAAAGGAAGGGGTATAGAAAGGAAGAATCATGATGTGTGTGTATGAACAGTACAGTTGGGATAGATTTGCTGTGCTTTTACATAAGTCTATGAGATGCAAGATTTGCACTAATGGTGGTTGGACAGGATATTATGTCGGCTTTTTAGTACTATGGACAGCCACTAGGAAAATAACAAGGTAGAAAGTATTAATTATTGAATCTTTGATATAATTCAGGTATAAAAAATAAGATACATAAACAGCTACACTCTCTTAATTTACTGACAACAGACATCTCCTATAATAATGTCTGTAAGTATAATATCATGTATGCACCTTGTACAATACAAAAACATTATGAAAACAGTTTGCAATATGTTAATTTATCGAATCTGTCCTGTCAAGGTGTCTTAAAACTGTCTCATTGATGTTTGTACTTCAATGAAATAAACAATAAATAAAATAAAGTAGAAATAGCAGAAGAAAAAATAATAACATAATGAATGTTCAAATTAAGATAATACATTACAATAAAAGAAACATAAAAATACACTCCTTGCTTTAAACACACATATTACCTCATTTTTGCCACTTGTTGACTCAGTGCTACAAGTCCCCCTTTGGAAAGTAGCTTATTTTATTTTTTCTATTAATTTTATTGAGAAACAAATATCAATGAGACATTTTCAATACCAATTATTAAGACAGTTTTTGTAATTAATACATTGCATATTATTGTCTTCATAGTGGTCATTCATAGTAAAAGATGCTGACATCCTTTCCAAACACTATTAGTACACATCTTTCTTCTCACTGAATTAAGAGAAAGTAGCTGTATATCTATCCTATTTTGAATATGCAGATACAAAAATGACCCTTCATATTTATTCCCTTTTTTTGTTTAGTTTTGTCAGAGATGGGTATTCCATTTCCACTTAAATATTGTAGTGCATGAATTCAGGAAAATAATAAAATGTAATCCAGTAGTCCATAATAGTAGTGGGTTATCCTTAGGACTGGAAATGTCAGAAGTTGTTGACTTGAGACTTTTACAGCTCAGCATATCAATATAGCTTTACTTTTTATACCTCGTTTTTATACTTTTTGCTGGATGGTTAAGACCAAGAAAGGAAGACCTCTTTTAATTGTACTATCATGGTTGCCTGAACATTGTAAATCAATTTAAAGCATTTTTTCTGGCAATTCTAACTGTGTGGAAGAGCCAGAATTTTCATGGTGCAAGATTTTGTGAACAAGGAAGATGAGGACAAATTATATAATTAGTTGATGGAAGGTGTAACCCTGCTTCAGAAAGTGGCAATATATATGGGGTAACATTTTCAATCAAAAGAAAGTATATCGAAGATTTATGGAAATCTCTATTTTATTGTAATAAATTGTTTTCAATAAAACCTTCACTTTATTATTTGATCACACAAACAATAAAGTAGTATTAAAATAAATAAATATCACAAAATTTAGATTAACATTTATGCTAGGGAAGAGAAACTATGACAGGACTGAGAAATATACAGGAGATGCAATGATATATGTTATTCAGTCCTATTTCTTTGCCAGACTCATAACTATTAATTTTGTTATTATACATCATAGTATATTCAAGATAGAAATACTTTTTTGGCATAAGAAACATAGAATAGTTTTTTCAAGAAGCCTTATGTCGAATCACCTTATCTCTTTCCTTTGAACATCCAATTATTCATCCAGTTGTTTTAAATATTTTTTCAATCTCCTGTTATATTTTTCTGTGATCAGACACCTGGATTACTCATACAAACTCATAATATCTTTCCTATATAAATTTCAAACAAGTTCTTACTCTCATCATAAAATTCAAAATGTATTGCATTACTCTCAGGGAATAAAACACAAACACGCTCACACAACATCAAGACCCCACAGTGGGGTCTCTTCCTCCACCTTTCTCTATTTTCTTCCACATAGCCTGTGCAGTATGTGTACCTAACCAAATGCAGCTTTATATGTGCTCCTCCCTCCCGTGGTGCCCTTTTACACAGGATATCTCTAAGACAGTGTTCATGGGCATAGACTTTGGAGTTAAACTGCTAGGCCCAAAGTCTTCCTGTTCCAACCTAAACAAGGTTACTTATGTCCTACACCTTAGCTTTCCTGACTGTAAAACACTATTAATAAGTCTACCTACCTCCCAAGATTGTGCTGAAGACAAAATCAGTTAATACTTGATATGTCTAAGTACTACATACTATTGTTTAAAAGTAACATGTATTTAACTATGTTTTCCAAGAACTTTTTAGCTCAAGCCTTCTATACAAACTTTACCTCTTCAAGTTTTATGAAGCACATAAAACACATAGCACATTTCCAGGAATATGGCAAGTAGGTTGCCAAGCATTCATAATTTAAAAATTAAATTCTATGATCTTGTATTTAAATAAATTAATTAATTAAGTGCTAACATGAAAAAATCTCAGAATTCATCAGACCTGATCATGTTACTTCTGTATATGCTTTTAAGAACAACTGCACC
This sequence comes from Ctenomys sociabilis, assembly GCA_004027165.1. Classification (NCBI taxonomy): domain Eukaryota; kingdom Metazoa; phylum Chordata; class Mammalia; order Rodentia; family Ctenomyidae; genus Ctenomys; species Ctenomys sociabilis. The sequence goes on along the minus strand of PVKA01045977.1, from coordinate 4,966 downwards.
CATTATATCAATGTAGTGAAAATACCATAAAGGCACAGGCGATTGTGCACTGCTTCCTAATTTAACACTCAATGACTTTATGCTGCTCTTAAAATCCATGGGAATAGGCCAACATTACAAATCAGAACTAGATTTAATGTCAAGTTATTATGCATCTTTAGGAAAATGAGGAAAAATTGTAATAATACAGATAGTGAGTTGGAATGTGTGTCCTCTATGAAGCTATTAACTTGTGAATTTTATAAAAGATTCATAAAATTATAATTCAGGATTTGACAACTATTATCCCATTCAAAAAGAAGTCACTCACATTATTAGAAAAGAGAAGTTCTAATATACTTCCTTTTTGTTTCCCTAACTCTTATAAGCCAAAGGCATTAAAAATAAGATTTCTCTAGAAAACATCTTTCCAATTGTCAGCTTATAAGTGTTCTCTCATGAATTATACTCTCTCACCCTATATTCTAACCTGATCTCAGGTATTAAACAATTTGTCCTAAAAATAAATTAGCCAGAGTCAGCCTTATTCACGAGAAATCTCCTTCTGGAGGCAATGATTACATTCCTAGTCTTTCATTCAGTAGCAGAAAAGAAAAAAACTAGAGTCAGTTTTGTGAGGGAAACAGGATAATGCTGCCTACTGCACTTCTTTCTTGGTACAAATTTACTAAGTATAAAAGTCCTTGTATTAGGATTCTCTAGAGAAAGTGAATCAATATGAAAATACTTGTAAACAAAGGCTATAGTGCACTTCTTCTAGAAGGTTTTACTAAGTAGGCTTGCAGGATCAGTGGCAGGAGAATCCAAACTGAGCCTCCCAATGCTGAGTAGTAAAAGATCCAGTAGCAGTGAATGGCCAAAGGCCTGGAAGCTCACACAGAGCCACTGTGCAAGTTAGCTTTAGAAGGCTAAGAAGACAGCAGCCACTACCAAAAGGCAGAAGTAAAGACTGAAACTCTTTAAGAATAAAGAACTGTTTTCTATTGCATGAGGTTTTTGTTCCATTGCAAAGTACAAACAGAATTGTTGGTGTCACCCACATTCAGGATGGGTTTTCCTCTCAAGTTTGATGTGTTTTTCCTTTCAAAGTTCTACCAACCTCAGATACATCTAGAAGTTATTAATCTATTGAGTGGCTTTTATTCAAGTCAAGTTGACATATCCCAATTAATGATCCTATTTTTCTTAAATACCAGCTTGAGTACTCTGCCCTGACCGATGAAAATGACAACACACAGGAGAGTAGTAGTGTTTTTCTGCACATAAGAGTCATTAACTCAGCCGGACGTGGTGGTGGAGGCCTGTAATCCCAGCATTCGGGAGTCTGAGGCAGGAGGATTGCTGTGAATTCGAGACCAGCATGAGCTACAAAGTGAGCTTAAGGCCATCCTGAACTGCATAGTGAGACCCTGTCTCAAAAAGACAAAAAAAAAAAAAAAAAAAAAAAAAGAGTCATTAACTCTAAATTTAAAGGACTTTTAGTGCACATCTTTTGCATTTATGCACTGATCACTTGCTTTTACCTATAATTCAACAATGAATAATATATGAAAAGCTGAAAACTTATACAAGTCCATTTACCACCTCTACTATATGGTGTCAACTGTGTTTACCACTCTGGAAAAACTGGGACTGATGACCCAATACTCAAAGAATAACTCTTGAGTAAATAGGACAGGAACTTAGCATCTTTATTTTGAATGCTTCCCTTGTTTGGTGTCAAAAAATGAGAAAGTAAAACAGAGATTGAAAGAATTATAAATAGAAACTTGTATTTTATGTATATTTACCACAATACTAGATGAGTGTCTCAGATACTGTTTGCTCATTACTGGAGCAAAATACTTGATCCCAAAGATGAAGATAGAAATAGTTTATGTAGTTCAGTCAGTAGAGGTTTCAGTCCACACTCAGTTGGCTCTATGGCAGTTCATGGCTGAAACAAAGGGCAAAGAGCAAAGGGAGTGGCAGCAGCTCAGGCAGCTAGCCAGGCACTCTCCCCTGATTACATTATAATGCAATTACCTGCCCCAGTGCAGGTGCAGCATCCACACCCACAATAATCAAATCACAAACTCCAGAAGCCACTCCATGACTTCATGAGGCTTTGGGGGGACAACTGGACACAAACCATAACATTCTGCCCCTGGATCCCAAAGATGAATGCACATCACTTGATGCAAAAGGCATTTTATTCCATATCTAAGAGTTTTCAAAGTTCTATCAGTTCAGCAGTGCTAAAAATTCCAAGTCCCAAATCTCCTCCAAGATCTAAGGCAAACTCCCCCAGAACAAATGAAGAGTTAAATGCTTCTAACATTGAGTAGCACAAGATAAATATTACCATTCCAAAAGTCACAAACAAAAGGGGAATATAAAGCATTGGGACAAACACAAGTCCAAAATCCAGCAAGACATACCTTAAGTCCTGTAGTTCCACGTGGAACATCAGAATCAATCTGTGTCAAATTTTGAGCTCCATGTGGCTCCAACTCTATGACACTTTTGGTGGTAGTTCACATGGCTTCTCTCTAAGGCTGGATTTGCTCCTTCTTTGGCATTTTTCTTAGATGGTCCATGTTCCTGGCTTTCTCAAACTTCTTGGGTTTCCACTGAATAGGCTTCCCACTCACAGCTTTACCACTGCCCTCCAGGGGCACACTGCCTGGCTTCCCAGGTCTTCTTCTTAAATCTAGGTGGAAGCCTTCTTAACCTTAGAAACCCTGCATTCTGTAAGCACCTAAATCCAATGACACATGGGTGATGCCAAGGTCTGCTGCCAGCTGGAGGAGTAGCCAAGCTTTCGTCAGTGTTGGCTGTAGGATTTGAGTACTTGGATCACAACCTTTTGAAGTACCTTACCCCAGCTATGCAAATGTTTTCTACCTAGCTAAAACTGTAACTGCATCTTCAAAAGACCATTCCACCTTTCAAGAATATCTTTGGAAGAATTATGCACCTCACCCATAGTCAATGTCTGTGATTAAAGGATGGTTATGGGCCTAGAGGCAAAAGTGGGTGGTAAGTACTGGTCCTGAGGAGTCCCACCATTATCTTGTTTATTCCATGCAGGACTGGTTTCTCCAGATATCTTAGGAGACACTAACAATACAGAGGATGAAGGTAGTGATTCATCTGCCACAGCGGGTAGGGAAATCTCTTCCTCAAACAAAATAATCTCATTAATATCTAAAAACTCAATATTTTCAGCCTCCTCAGGATCCTTCCATACATCTCCATTCCAACTCATGGGATTCCATTTTTTCCCAATAAGTGCCTTCACTTTTGCTTCATGTATTCTTTGAGGCTGACTGTGTCATTTATGTCGCAGTTCAGTCAATCGAATTATGAGGGACTGCATTTAGGTTTCTGTGATCTCAGCCTTGTGGCTAAAAGAGGAAATTTTCTGTAAGGACATACTTAGAAACTTAAATTTTTTAACTGAATCTGGAGGTGGGAAATCAAATCTTTGCACTCCCTATTTTCATTCATAAGTTTGTCCACTGAAGCTAAGACCAACCAATCAGCATCGTTATATTCTCTACTCCACCAAAGAAATTCAAAAATTTTGTGAATGGACTCACTAAATTCTTAACATCTCACAAGTTCTGAATTAGAATAATCAAATGGATCTGTACTGCATATTAGTTTGAACAGCTCATGCCAAGAAGTATCAATATGCTCCTTAAGATCAGGAGAGATGATAGTGTTTTTAGTGTCATCAAATATCTGAGCCAACTTCACAAATTCTTAAAGTCATTAAAAAATGCCATCATTATATTTTTGGGTGGGGTATTTGCTCTGACTATAAATGACAATGTGGATGACAAGCTTTCAGGAATGGCTTATGGGAAAAGACAAGAAAGGTTTGGAGAGCTCACCTACTACTGAAGAGCTGAAATGCCTTCAGCTCTTTTGTCCGGGTAATTCTGATGACAGTTTGAAAGTTAAGAATGCTGACAAAAATCTTGCCTATACTGAATAGGATTGGGAAGTTTATGTTGGAAAAAAAAGGATTATATTGGTTGTTAGACTCTAGATGATTTGTGTTATGCCTTGGCAGAAAGTTTGTCTGAATTTGGCTCTTGTCAAGAGACTTTACCTGAGACTGAGATTAAGCTGGTAACTAGTTAATCTGATAAAAGAAATTTCAAGGGCTGCTCCATCCTGCCCGCCCCCGCCCAGCTCCTGACACCGGCCAGAGACAGCGCGGCCGACTCTGCCATCCTGCTCCATCCCGCCCACCCCCGCCCAGCCCCTGAGACCGGCCAGAGACAGTGCGGCTGACTCCGCCATCCTGCTCCATCCCGCCCGCCCCCGCCCAGCACCTGAGACCAGCCAGAGACAGTGGCTGACTCCAGGGGCCTCCTGGATCCTGCACCAAGCTCTCCCAGTGAGAGCGAATTTACAGGACTCACGAGGCTTCCCAGAGCAGTGAGAGTGTGGTGAGTCTGAGGGATAGCCTTTGGCTTCTTCCCACATGTGCTTCGCGGATCCCTGTCCCCAACCCCTCCAAGCCAGTGACTGGTCTGAAACCTCAGGACCCACTCACCAACACCCCCCCGGATCCCCTGACCTAAAGCCCACTGATTGAGTGGGAATTTCCCCAATTCTCTGGGCATCAAAGGTCAGTGAGTGTAGAACCTCAGGCCCATCGTGCCTGAGATACATTTCCCAGGGATTAAGCTGCCCGTCACCTCCCGTGGCCGGGTGACAGCTCCAGGTACATTGTGCCAGAGAAACATTTCCAGGTGATTACTGGTCCCGCCCCACAGCCCCAGACCCAGTGCAGGTCAGCCTGGAGTGAGAACTCCTAGCCTGCCACACTGGAGGGACATTTCTCAGCAATCCACGGTCCCACGCTACGGACCAAAACCCAGCACAGCCTGGCCTATGAGTGAGGGCTCCAGGCCCACTGCACCAGAGGGACCTTTCCCAGCCTTCTTGGGTTACGGCCTGTAGACCC
>PVKA01045976.1:0-15173 GCA_004027165.1 Ctenomys sociabilis | reverse complement strand
AAAAAAAAAAAAAAAAAAAAAAAGAATTCAGCTGTGAATCTATCAGGAGCTTGACTTTGCTTTGTCGGTAAGCTTTTTATTATGTTTTGTATTTCATTGCCTCTTATTAGCTTATTGAGAGTTATTGTATCTTCTTGGTTCAGTTTTGGTAATTTGTACCCTTCGAGGAATCTGTCCATTGCATCTGTGTTTCTATTCTGTGAGCATAAAGATTCTCAGTGTACCTACTGACAATCTTTTGAATTTCCACTGGGTCTATGGTGATTTCACCCTTTTCATTCCTTATTGCTTGTATTTGAATTTTTTCTTTCCTCTTTTTGATGAGGTTAGCTAGAGGCCTATCAACTTTATTTAGTCTTTCAAAGAACCAACTTTTTGATTTGTGGATTCTTTGAACTGTTTTCTTCATCTCAATTGAATTAATTTCTGCTCTAATATTTATGATTTCTTCCCATTTTTGCACTCTGGATTTCGTTTGCTCTTCTTTTTCTAAATGTCAGAGGTGCTACATTAGGGTGTTTATTTGTTCTGGTTCTGTTTTCCTAATGTGTGAGTTCATAGCTATGATTTTCCCTCTGAGAACTGCTTTTATTGCATCCCATAGATTCTGCTAAGTTGTGCTTGAATTTTCATTAAATTGCAGACATTGTTAAATTTCTTGTTTAATTTCTTCTGTGATCCATTGATTGCTATGTAGAGTGTTGTTTAATTTCCATGAATTTAGTAGAGTTTTCTGGTTTCTTTTGTCATTTATTTCCAGTTTCATTTCACTGTGGTTATATAATATGGATGGAATAATTTGTGTTTTCTTGCATATACTTTAGCATGACTTCTGGACTAGTATGTGATCTATTGTGGAAAATGACCATATACAGCTGAAAAAACTGTGTATTCAGCTATGTTTGGGGAAAACACTCTGTATATGTCTGCCAGGTCCATTTATTCCAAGCTCTGGTTCAGTTCTGCTACATCTTTGCTAATTTTTTGTCTGGCTGACCTATGTTTTTGAGATAAGGGGATGTTAATGTCTCTTGTAAGATTGTCGTGTTAGATATTAGGGTTCTTATGTCCATTAAGATTTGTCTTACATAGTTGGGTGCTCCTGCATTTGGTGCATAGATATTTATTAGTGTTGCCTCTTCCTCTTGAATTTTTCCCCTGACCAATATATAGTGGCCTTCTTTGTCTTGTTTTATCCTTGGTTTGAAGTTGAGACTGTCTGAGAAGAGAACTGCTACTCCTGCTTTTATCTGAGGTGCTGGGGCATGTAGTATTGTTTTCCATCCTTTGAATTTGTGCCTATGAATGTCCTTTTGAGTTCAGTGTGTTTCTTGTATACAGCATATTGTTGGATTTTGTTTCCTAATCCACTCTGCCAGTCTATTTTTCTTAATTGGAGAATTGAGTCCATTTACACTGATGGTTTATAATTGAAATGTGTTAACTTAAGCAGTCATGTTATGCCTGCTGTTGTCTAATGCTTTGTATCCTGTATTTATCTGTCCTGTTTAGTGGGTTCCTTCCATTCTCATCTGTGGAGTTCTGGTCATTGTGGTCTCTCTCTAGAACATCTTTCAGCAGCCTCTGTAGGAATGGCTTTGTCATCATGAAATTCTTTAGTTGTTCTTTGTTGTGGAAGTATTTCACTTCTCCATCAAATTTGAAAGAGCGTTTTGCAGGGTATAGTACTCTGGCCTGGAATTTGTTTTCATACAGGACTTTACCAACTCTGCTCCATGCTCTCCTTGGCTTCATGGTTTGTGTAGAGAAGTCGGCTGTAATTCTGATGGGTTTTCCTTTGAATGTGATATGTTTCTTCTCTCTAGCAGCGTTCAATATATTATTCTTGTGTTGGGTTTCTGGGATCTTGACCATTATATGTCTCAGTGTGTTTTTATTTGGTTTGAAGTTTTTTGGTGTTCTGTATGCTTTGGTTACCTGAATGTTGGTTTATTTCCTCACATTTGGTAGTTTTCTGTGATTACTTTTGCCCATATTCTTTTTATATCATTTGTATTGACTCCTTCATTTTCATTGATGCCAATTAATCTCACATTGTTCATTTTGGTGTCATGTTTCAGGTGATGCATTATTTTTTCCTGCATTCTCATTGTTTTTAAGAGATCCTTTCTCACCTTTTCACTAGATACACCAGTATCCTCAAGATCTGAAAGTCTGTCTTTTCTTTCACTCAAATGATTTTGTAGACTCGTGATTGAGACTTTAAGTTTTTCTATATCTCTTTGACTCTGCTTCATGCATTCTATTTTCTTCTGTATTGCTCATTCAAGGCTTCCATCATATTTCTGATCTCCTCTATTTTTTTGTCCATGTTCTTTAGACGTAGCTATTAATTCTTTTTCTCCCGAGTTTCTTCCCAATTAGGTTTCCTCTGTATGTGTCTGGAATTGTTTCTGTATTTCAGATGCTATGATTTCAAAGAATTATGTTTTGATTTTGATAATTATTTCTGCTTTGAGTTCCTCATGACCTTTCTGCTGTTGTTTCTTTGCTTCCAACACTGCTAATTCATCCGTTTCAGCTTTAATAGTGTTCTCTGCACTTGTTCTGAGTAAGCATTGGTTTTCCCGCTAATGTTTCTGGATTCGATTCTTTATTTCAAACACCATGTATTCAAATATTTCTTCTTTTATTTCAGGCATTAATTCTTGTTTGAGTTCCTCTATATGTTTCTCTTGTTGTTCCTTTGCTTCCCTCTATTTATTCATTTATTTCAGCTGAGTTAGTGTCCTCTGCACTGTGCCCTCCTAAGATTGCATTTTTCTCCTTGTCGTTGTCATTTTGTATAGTATTGACCACTGACCTTTGGTGTAGAGCTTTGGTGCAGCTATAGCCTTAGTGCGTAATGAGATATGGGTGCCAGGATATTCAGTTTGAGATTATTCAGTTATGCCTGGCCTGGATCTAGCTGCTGTGTTCAGTTCCTTTTTGCTGCAGCTCCTGTGGTTCCCCTCTGTTGGTTTCCTGGTTAGGGGAGCACTGGGGGGCACAGAAGCTCTCCCTCACACCCACCAGTCCAGGCAGGTGTGGATCGAGTGCCAGGAGAATCACCAATCGTTCTTGCTCCCATGGTGGGCTTGAGGGGGCTCTGCGGAGTCACCAGGGAGGTCTGTCTGGGGTGTCTCAGATAGGTGTCTGGCTAGGATGTCTTGGGGCCTGAGGCTCTGGATGGCACAGGGAGAAGCCAAAGGCTCTCCCTCAGATTCACCACACACTTACAGAACTTGGGTGCTCAGGGAGTCAAGGAAATTCCCACTCGCTCAACGGGTTTTTGAGCAATTCTGGGGAATTGCTGGTGAGTAGGCCCGGAGGTCTCGGGCTGGTCAGTCATTTGGAGTGCTTGGGGGTGGGCATCCAGTTAGCACAGCAAGCGTGGGAAGAATCCAAAGGCTTTCCCTCAGACTCTCCACACACTCACTTATCTGGGAAGCCGGGCGAGTCGTGCAAATTCCCACTCATTCAGATGGCTTAGGGGCAGGATCTAGGAGGCCACCCAGCAGCCCCATTGTCTCAGGCCTGTCCCTCTGGCTTGGCGGGCATGGGAGGGATCTGGTATTGCTATTTTAACATGGAGCTTTTCAGTTAATTTTGAACATGTGCTCTAGATAGTCATGTGTTCTGCTGCTGATTATTACCCCAACAGATGAATTATTATCAATCATGATTTTTCTACCTGGTTTAAATCATTTGTTTCCACTTAGTCATAAATATGCCTGGGTTTCAGGGAAAGCCTTGAACTGTTGGTGCCTATCCCATAGTTTTAATGATCTATGGTAGACTATGAGCTATGTGAAGACAGACTGGGCTTTGGTGGTCACCGCTATATCACCACTGAATACAAATCCTGGGGTTCAACATCTATGGAAGTGCTTTCTGAAGTAACTGAATTTGTGTCTTTTCCCAATACTACCAAATAGTAGTGTATTTTAAATTTGTTAGTAAAAGTGAGAAGTAAAAAGGTTTTACCATACAACCTAGTCTTTCAAGTTTCAGGGTATTCCTTATTGCTACTACAAATAAATCCTTTCTGGTAAGATGTAGAGAGTATTGTTTTTCTTATCCACAGTGTTTGATACATATATTTCCTGCTCAGAGCCCCTTCATGTCGGCATTTATCAATAAAAGATCTCTGCACTATGCCAGTGTTGGACTTTTAAGTTGTGTGCCTCAGAAACCAATAACAGATCAATGACTCATGCTTTCCTTTTTCAAAACTCGTATTGTCTTGCCACAGAAAATTATTTCTATTCTGGTGTCTGATGATGTTGTCCTTTACTGGAGACTGAGCAATTGAAAGTGATACTTGCTTTTCTGAAGTCTCTGTGGTCCTTTCTTGAGCCCTTCTCTGGAACAGAATGACATTCCCCAAATGGCCCTTTGCTGGAAGTGGCTATCCATAATGTTGGAATCAGCATCTTGGACAACAGCTTCTCAATTAAATCCTTGAATTCCTCCAAAACTCTTGGGTGCCTGCGACCTGGTCCTACTGATTAAGCTACGTTTATTGGCTTAGACGAGTTGTTTGCCCATTATTGGACTTCATATTTTCTTCTTGTCTATTTATGGAGAAGGCTGATGGCATGGGAATGTCTCTAATACCCTTCCAAGTAAGGAATTCACTCAGCTTGGGAACCATCCATCTTCAGTATGGTACTCCAATCTTTGTTTCTCTGCCAGTCATTGTAAACGACATCAAATTTCCTAAGAAATGACCCAGAGGCAAAGAAAATATGTAGTTCTTTTTATATATATATATATCCCTTTACCAGCAATGGACATATAAAGAAGATTCTATGTGCAGGGCAGTGTTTTAAAATCCTGTTTAGCAAAAATTATGTTAAAGGTTTTACAATATAAGCTAATACAAACGATACAAATGAAAAATCTAAGGATAAAGAGCAGTGTAAGGGGGCTATGGAGATGGCTCAGTGGAATAAATGCTTCTCTGGCCTGAGTTCAATCCCCGGTTTCGGGGAAAAAAAAAAAAAAGAGCAATGTAATGTAAGAACAGAGGTATAAACAGAAACCTGAAATAAAGCTGATGGACAAATTTATTCTGTAATTAGTGTGTTATACCTCCCTCAGTTGATAAGGTAAAATGTGATTTTAACATTTTTAAAGAATTTCAAGCATCTCCTTCTTCCCCTTTTTTTGTTTTACTATTAAATTTCAAGGAGAAGGCCTCTTATCCTGTTTCTAATCTCTGGTTTGACACTTTAGATGTCTTTGACTTCTCAGATTAAATCATTCTATTTGTTTTTCTTCACACCAGTGCAATTGTTGTATTTACTGTTTTCTAAGGCAGACACTTGAAAACATATATGATTCCTACAATTAAGCTTTCCAATTGTGTTGTTTGAAAACAAAGTATATAATGAAGTCAGTATTTTTTGAATGTTTTTCTTCTATGGTGATTTGAAGTGTCAATATATGAATTGAAGTTTCCTGATATTTTATATTACTGAGAAGTCATAAATATAGATTTATTTCATAGTTAGTAGTTGTACTAAACTGAAACCACAGAAATGATCAGTGCTATATGACAAAGAAGATAACTGTGATATGGGTAGAAATTGAAACTGTGGAATGACAACTTTATCTTTTATTTAGGTATCCCTATAGACAGAATATCAAAAATGGAAGTACGTGAAGTTCCTTGTACAAATTCTCTACATGAAAAATATACCAGCATTTGGATCAATATGATGCTGATGGAAAATCATAATGTAGAGTATTTTGTTCATTTAAAAAGGAGCTTGATATATTCTTAGTTCATTATAGTGTTTATTTAGGAATTTGGAAGTGGTTTGGGTCTTTTTTTTAAATTAAAACATGTTATGGGACATAAGGAATATATAAAGATAAATCAACCCTCCATATCCATAAGATTATATGCAAATAAGGGCTGAGTATCTCTAAGCGCTGGGGTGCAGGTTTATTTTACCTGCACTCCACGCTTTTATATAAGGGATCTGAGCACCTGAAAATTTTGATAGGCGAGGGATTTTGAAACTAATCTCCAATTGACAGTTAGGGACAATTGCACAAAATTCAAATGAATAACCTAATTTGTTGTAAAGTGAGTAAACATGTCATTCCTGCAGAGATTTAAAGCAAAGAACTTACCCAAGGCCAGAAATCTTCCATGTGCCCTTTTTCAATATTGATCTTTTTGAGTTTCTTTTAATTTAATTCTGTAGCTATAAATTCCCAAATAATGTGATTTATTTTTACAGTTTAAAAATTTATAGTAATAGAATGTGCAGCATATATGATCTTGTATTTGGGTTACTTTTGCCCAAACTTATTGTGTCTTTAAGATTCATTCATATTGTAGTATGATCTGATGATTGAATCTTTTATATTATTTGAATATAACCATAAAGTTTTATCCATTATTTTGTTTACATCATTTGGAATATTCCAATTTTTGCTTTTACAAATTTTGCTGCAAACATTTTCATGTTCTTAACTTTATTGCTTGCTGTATCTCTAATTTTCCATCCATGATAACCTTGCTTAAGACTATATTTAAAAATTTCCCTGGTACTTGGAATAACTGAGTGCATATTAGATTTCATTGCTTTAAAAATATCTTTATTTCATGATTAGTGGAGATAAGATTCTGTCAATAAATCTTATTTCAATAATTTGATGATATACTTCTCATAGGTACTTCTTTGTTTTAATCTGAAAATTTAGTGTTAAAATTTTCACTATTTTATTGTAATTTCTTTAACAGTAAAATGACTGTTTTTTTTGTTGTTGTTGTTATTTTTAAGCACTTCATGCTTTCCCTAATTGTTTGCTATTTAGCTATGGTGGTCTAATTCTAGATTTTGTTTAGTATATCTTTCTTTGGGCTTCAATTTGTGGATTGCTGTTTCATAAGTTTTGGAAACTATCTGTTTAATTATTGTCTCAGCTTCTTTCCTTTTTATCCGGTATTCCATTTACATGTGCAGCAGAGGATCATGTATTTCCTCTTGCTTTCAATTTAATATGTTCCACAATTTTGTTTTTCCGTGCTTAATTGTGGTCAAGTTCTTCTGAACTGCCATGTAATTCACCAGTTCAGGTTTTTCTCATCTGCTATTAAAGCTGTCCCCTGTCTTCTTATTTCGTTATTGTCTTTTCAGTTTTATAATTTCTCAACTCTTTTCCAATTACATAATCTCTATAAGTTCTTCTTAGCATTATAATACTTTTTTTGAACCCTCTATTTACACATTAAACACAGATTTATAACATGCCCGTGTTCACTTTAATACCGGACTTTTGATAATCTGTGGTATTTTCTGGCCATCCTATTTTCTCAGGAAACCTTTTACTATCTTTGATGGTTACTGATTATCTACTGATGGTAACTGATTTGCACTTTTACCTTTAGGGGTAATTTGAGATTTGAAGTGAAATAACTTTTCTACATAGAAGATTATATTCATTCATTTGGGAATCTGTTGTAGTATTTTGTCATCTTTTTGTGATGCACATTAACTATTCACCTGTAGATATAAGTTTTAAAGTGAAATGAGACTTTCACACATGCAGGTGCATCAGATGACACCCAGTGAGACCCAGTGCATGAAATGAGAGACAAGGGGGTCTGTCCATTAGCACAGTTCTTTAAGTGACTGCTTACACAGAGCAGTCAGGCTCAGGGTGCTGTGGCTGAATCCCCAGATCCTCAAGCCATCCCTGAAGGCATCCTGAGCTATCAAAAAAAAAAAAAAAAAGGAAGAAAAGAAGTGAGAGACAAGCCTGAAAATATTGATGAAAGGAAATGTATAAAATGGGAAAGAAGGGAATACTAAGAAATTCCAACAGGCCTAATCTAGAGGAGAAAAGGTGGAGGAATGTTAATTAAAGGTCACAGAAGACAGGGTAAGGCAAGGCTCCAACTTGGTATCCATCACCAGAATGATCCATTCATAAGAGCAAGCTACTGCTGGCTTTCTCTGAGTCCATGCTGCTGTGATTACCATATCACAGCTTTAGAGTATATTTCTCTAGAATGGCAAGCCTTCATCCACTCTTTCCAAAATGATTTTCATCTGTTTGTACTTCCAAATAGTCTTTGAAAACTTCTTGAAGCTTAAACACTTTCCATTAGAGTCTTTGCATAGGGTTTATTAGCTTTGGGAATAGATTTGAGAAAATTTAGCACACATATATTATTTCAGCCTTCCATCCCAAGCATCTAGCATGTCTATTTATTCAGCTCTGCTATCTCATATATAGTTTCTTTTTAAACTTTACCTTATGGAAAACTTCAAACAGAAACAAAACAGATACACTCCCCATAAACTCATCATATTATTTCATTAGGATCAATTATGACTATTCTAGTTACATTTGTTTCTCTGTCTTTTTCCTATATAAGCAAAAAAAAGAAAATTGATAATTATGGACATTATATCATTTAATTGCATTTAAGTTCTGCAAAGTTTCAGTGTTTTTTCCCGTAGAGGACCTGAATATGTTTTACTAGGGTTATTTATATTTTATATTTATTAAATTAATATGTTATGTCTATATATACCATTGTGTATACCATTTTTATTGAATTATCTTGTCTTTAAACTTTTAATTACTATTGCTGATATAATAGAAAATTTAAAGGTATATTTAATTCTTAGAGATTTTAAGTAATTTTTTGATTTTGTATGAATATTAGTGATATTAGTGTAACTTGCAATTGTTTTCTTTCTAATGTTCAAAATTCATAACAAAGTTTGTACTATATTATAGTTACAACTCTAATGTACTATGGAATTTCCAAAAATAAGTTCAGCAATAACAATTAATAGAAGACAGTCTTGTCCTTTTTTATTGAATTGCTGTAAGGTACACATTCTTTATAAATCCTCCTGAGGAATTATCTAGGAATGAGTATTGAATTTTATCCAATTCCTTTGATTATGTAATAAAGTGATTATATCATTTTACTTCTTGAACAAAGTAAAATGTGTGCTAATAGATTTTTTCATTACTGTTTAACCTCATTTGTTGCAGTAAGTTATTTTGCTGCACTAATGAATTTGCACATTTAGAATTTTGCTTCTACCTACATATGATTCCTCTTTTCTGTGTATACTGTGTCTTGATTAGATTGTGTTTTGAATGAAGGTTTTAAAATATTTTTTCTTAAAATGACTAATACAGTAAGATATAAAATAGGAAATGCTCATGAAAATTAATCATAAAACTCCCAAAAAGTTTTGGAGAGATAATTCTTTGTGTTTTCATTTAATATTTTTATTGAACTCTTGAGAATTTCCTTCTCTACTTGTACCAATCTCAATAACATATTTTTTCAGATATTTAATGTATTTTATTATGATTTTCAAGCATGTTAGCATAGTCACTCAATTTTAATTTTTTAAAATTTTGGAGACAAGATCTTACTAGATATTTCAGACCAATCTTGGACTCACCACATAGCCTAGGGTAGCCTCAAATTTGCAGTGATTCTCCTACCTTAGCCTCCACAGTGCTGGGATTACAGACATACAATCTTCTCCTAAATCCAGCTCTCAAATCTTATTTCTTAAAACACTTTCATTTTTTTTCTTTGTGATGTGGTTTATCTTCTTTCCGTGAGGAATCACTTCTTGCATCTATTTTTTGACTCATACATTTATTAAATTTACTTAATTACTCCATCTTTCCCTGCTGTCTTTGTGTTTGTGTTTTGTAAGAATGTTAATTTACACTTGAGGGCAGTTTTGGCTCAGCTCTTTGTTTGGGAGTCTTCTCATTTAAATTATTTACTAATTAATCAACAGTATCAGTATTGATATGCTCTTCGAACAAAGAGCATTTCATAAAAAATGATTTTAATCTTCCAAGTGCTAAAAGTAAGCCATGGAATTCTGATGTGCTCTCCTTAGCCAGATAACGATCTGAATGAAATCGAGATCAACTGGGTAACAGAACTTCACCTTTTATATTCCACAGTTACTCTTGGAAGGACATCGTATCATCTGAAAACTGTTTTCTGTTTGTATTCTCTTTGACAATCAGATAAGAATTCCTCAACATTAGAGAGAGGAGTAGTGTGTGAAAAGCAAATGAGTGACAAATATAAATGTGCAATTCCAGGGCCACTGAGAAAGAACAGAACCTCCCTGTAAGTGTAAAACTACACGAATTGCATCCTCTTTTGGCATGAGTTCTCAGCGAAGTATAGAATGGTGGGCAACCTCCCTTCCAACCCCTTTCTCAATCTGGGAAAAGAGAAACAGTAGGGTGTGTCTGCAGGAAGGAGACAGCACCCGGTTTTGCTGCAGGGTTCAGAGTGATTCTACTAGAAGGTCATCCAAGAGTGACTGACAATGTTCAAGACCTAAAGGACCCCAAAGTCAGAGACAGGACTTTTCGTTCAACAGGTAGAAACCCCCGAAGATGGTCAAGGTAGTCAGAAATGACAAGGATGAAAGCAATCATTCATGGGGGTAGTTGGGGATGGAGCAGGTGGTATGGACAATAATAGCCACAGAGAAGAAGCCAGGGTTGTCAGTTTCAGCAAATAAAAATATAAAATTCCAGTTAAATTTGAATTTCAGGTTATTGACATATAATATTCACATAGGAGTGTTTCCCAAATCTTACCTGAGACATAGTTATGTTTTATGAATATATACAATTTATATAAATTCAAATTTAATGGTATATTTTCTCCTTGGCAGCTGTAAAATTTACAGTAATGTTAAATGGAAACCAAGGGTTTGGGGAGAAGCAAAAGCCCCTGGAGGAAAAATTTTGATCAACCACTTCTTATATCTGAATGATCTGAAGTTTACTTAATTTGAACTTTTCTGGAAGTGACCAGAATAAATATTATGCATTAGAAATAATGGTGACTCCAAATAAGACATATTTCAATTGTAGAAAAATGTTATATAACCCAAAGTGATAGAATTTTTAAAAATTTGTACCACTTACATTCGCTTTCTAAATTAATGTGGCAAGTAAAATGTAGCTCATTATAGTCTGATGCCCATTGCCCAAGAGCCTAGTGCTAGAGTGGGACTTCCCGGTGTGTTTCCAGAATTCCTAGTCCAATTGACCCCATTGATTCAGAGGCACAATGGAATGAATGGGTGGTTCACTGTGCCCATCTCTGGGAGAGAAAGGGAGGTAGGAATCATGATGAATTGGGCACAGAGCATAACTATTGCCTACTCTAGGCATCGTTCCTCTCTTGCTCTGACAGCTTACTAACAGCTTGTTGAGTCCTAAGCTGAGCTGAAAACTGAAAAGGAAAAGGAATGTGAAGTATATCTCTCCCATTCCACCACCCTAATAGTTCTCAGGAAGTCCACAGCTTCTTTTTTCAGAGGTCTACTTTCTTCCCAGGACATTTCATTATGCTGTTGGCATGGAGTAGCACATATCACTATTATACGTCCTTTGAATATTATCTTGACATATTAGCCCTCTGTTTTATTACTAGTTTTAGACAGCATGGTACTGTAGATTAAACTCTCAACAATCAGTACAGAAATACTGATGCATTCATTAAGAGTACTGTCAGAATTTGTGCCATTTCAATATCCAGCTTGCCACAGGTGTAGTGAAATGCAATGAAATACACAGCCTCTTTCAGAGCTTGTGAGAAATAGTTCTTTATATATAGTAAAGAAAAGATGGTTTTCTTCCTGTGAGGCAACAGCATCAAGTATTAGAGGGTTAATCGCTGTACTGGGTATTACTTCCCAGTTATGAAAGCTGTAGGGTCTCATTCTCATTCAATTAGATTAAGAAGAAAAATGTCTAGTTGAATGTATTTCTTCAAATGTCCCTTCCATTTAAACAAATTGGGACTGAGGAAATGATTCATTCATAATTTGTGGTGAGATAAATGTTATGGAGCCAAGTCATAAACATATTTGAGTCTGATATTGGCTATAACAATGGATTGATATAAAACCTGAATTTTAATCTTGACAATGTGGATTTTTTTTTTGCTTTTCTTCAGTACTTTTATTATTTTAAGCATCCTTTAGAAAATTTTCTTGCAGTCAAGGGATTTATTGTAATGATTTATAATCGAATTGTCAGACATTTGTGCCAAGCTAGATGATACAATAGGGAAGACGCACTGCTTCTCATCATTATAACACTCTCATGAACTTTGTGACGTAGGGAGAAAGAGGATAGGTGCTTGGAGGTCACTGTGAATCTAGGTTACTGCATTATCTGTTACCTGATGGTGCCTTTCTAGAAGACACACTGAGTAGTGAAAGGCTTGTGACTGGTACATGTGGTTGGATGTTGAACAAGGGTAGGACTGTTGTAAACATTACCCCATGGTGCACTAAATAGTTATTCCTTGATTTCTGATAAGGGCTAAAGAGAATATGGGTCTTTCTGGAGCAAAGTAATCTCCAGACAGTGAGACATGCCAAGTATGGAACTGGGGTGCCTGGTTCTGGTGTGCTGGGACATGAGTTGTTCACAGATGCAGAACTTTGACATTGTATTCGGATTGCTTTCCTTTTTCTGTAGACAAATTATTCATTCATGCAGAAAACCTCTCTTCTTTGTCTGTTTTTATTCTATGTCTCCTCTCACAAAACTTGGCTCAAATAAAGGGCATTCAAATGCAGTCAGGCTTTCTCCACACTCCATGCTTTTAATCACACAGCTCACATGTTCCTAAATCAACCTAGCAGGTAATGAATCAACTTCATTTCCTGCCTAAAAGTATGAGTTTTAAAGCTATAATAAAGAACAGAAGTAGAAAATGTAGATTTATAAAGATAAAGCCTATTTAGCGTCTTAGAACTAATATAAAGTAAAATAGCACTGCTAATGAATTTACTAATTCAACTTCATTTCAGGCTGGTAAGTATCTTTCTAACTCAGTTTAGCCTTAAGACTCTTGCTTGTAACTTCTTTTCTTCATTACACTTTTCTTCTTTCAGACAAATATGTACACCAACTCTGCAGAGATAGTCACTATCCCACGATTTGCAGTCTTTGTCAATTCTGAGAACACACTATTCTCTTTCCCCATTTGGGATACTTGCAGTTTATCAGAAAAGGTACTTCTACTTTCCTGAAAACTATAATTCTCCTACCTAGAAATTCAGTGGGCCACAGAATCCTAGAAGTCACCTTATTGGCCTATATGTAAGCACCGGAGAGCCCTTTAGGGGTCACTCTCTCTCTCTCTCTCTCTCTCTCTCTCTCTGCAGTATTAGCTTTCAGTTTAAAGTTCGTACCCATTCTAACACACATTATCTTAATAAAAATTAAAGGACAACATAAAGCCTCAGAATAAACCAGAGAATGAACCCAGGCCTAAGAAGTTTCATTGCAGAATAGTTTTCCCTTGATGGGGAGATGGCTCAGTAGAATAAGCACTTCCCTGGCAAGTGCAAGGGCCTGAGTTCAATCTCTGGTTCAGCAAAACAATAATAATAATAATAATAATAATAATAATAATAATAATAATAATAATTTGCCCATTGGGTGTTGAATGATCAGTGGAAATGAGATATAATAAGCCAGTATGGATCATGATTCTTAAATCCTATTTAAGCATCCCAGACTAAACTCCCAGCAACTCCCCGGAGCCCCTGCCACTAAGCCCGCTGAGTGAGTGGGAATTTTTCCGAATCTCTCGGCACCCCAGTTCGGTGAGTGTGTGGGAGAGCCTGTGGCTTCTCCCCGTGCACACCACAATATCTGGAGCCCCCACCCCCAAGCTCAAGGAGCAAGAGACTGGGCTGAGACATCCCAGATGGACCTGCCTGCACGGAGCCCCTGCCCCCAAGCCAGCTGAGTGAGTGAGAATGTTTCCTATTCTCCAGGCACTCAATGCACGGGAGTACAGTTCAGTGAGTGTATGGGAGAGCCTTTGGCTTCTCCCTGCACAATCCGGTTGTCCAGAGACCCAGACTCCAAGATCTCCCAGAGAGCGATCAACCTGAAGCACACGTGCCCAGCAACTCCCTGGAGCCAACTCCCTGGACATCAAAGTTCAGTGAGTGTGTGGTGAGTCTGAGCAAGAGCCTTTGGCTTCTCTCTGTACACTCTGCACCATCCAGAGCCTCAGACCCCAAGATATCTTAACCAGAGACCTGCCAGAGAAACCACAGAGAGGCCTGTCTAGCAACTCCTCAGAGACCCTGACACCAAGCCTGCCATGGGAGTGAGAACTTTTGTGACTCTCCTGGCACACGATCCACCCTCACCCAGGCCTGGTGAGTGTGAGGGAGAGCTTCTCCATTCCCCAGGGCTCCCTGTACCGAGGACCCAACAGACGAGAACCACAGGCTCACAGTTGTACCAGAAGAGCAGTAGCAAAAAAGGAACTGAACACAACAGATAGATCCAGGCCAGGCATAACTGGATAATCTCAAACGTAATAGACTGGCAGCAGAATGTCATCATGAGCTAAGGTCATTACTGCAACAAAGCACTACACCAAATGTCAGAGGTCAGTGCTATACAAAATGACAAAGACGAGAAAAATGCAATCTTAGGACTCGAGTCCACCAATAAGTGCAGAGGACACTAGCTCAGCTGCAATGAATGAATTAACAGAGGCGGAAGCAAAGAAACAAGAGAAACATATAGAGGAACTCAGATTAGAACTAATGCCTGAAATAAAAAAAGAAAATTTTGAACATATAGTATCTGTAGTAATGAATCAAATCCAGAAACATATGGGGGAAACAATGCCTACAAAGAGCAGGTGCAGAGAACGCTATTCCAGCTGAAACATATGAATTGACAGTGTTGCAAGCAAAGAAACAACAGCAGAAATGTAAAGTGAAACTCAAAGAAGAAATAATTTCTGGAAAAAAAAAAAAGAAATCTTAGAAATCATAGCATCTGAAGTAGAGAATCAATTCCGTAAATATATAGAGGAAACAGAATCTGGAAAACAATCTTCAATAAAAAAAATTTCATGATGACAAAGCCATTCCTACAGAGGCTGCTGAAAGACGTTCTAGAGAGACCACAATGACCAGAACTCCACAAATGAGAACAGAAGGAACCCACTAAATAGGGCAAACAATTAAACTCAGGACAAAAAGGAGTAAACAATTAAACTCAGGACAAAAAGGAGTAAACAACAGCAGGCATAATATGACAGTCTTAAGTTAGCACATTTCAATTATAACCATCAATGT